>PVHP010014544.1:0-38992 GCA_004024765.1 Zapus hudsonius | reverse complement strand
TGGAAAGTTACCTCATCTGCCTCTTTCTTCCCCTCACCCAGTGTCCCAAATAAAATGAGCATCTAATTATGATTTTACATACATAATAAGCCATTGCTTAAAATGACTAAGAAAAAAATGCCTGACTTTTCAAGTATACAGGGGAAGTGACCGGACAATATTTTCACTTTTATACTGCAAACCCATTTTATTTTTTCTTTCCAAAATCCACAAAGGACAGTATAAATGGAATAAGAGACATCTGCATGACGTTGAAAACTTATGATTGATAAGGTATTTATCTTGTCTGTGGAAGACACTGGTATGGCAAGTATTTATGACACAAGGAAGTTTCTAGTTATAAAGAAGTAAGAGTTCAGTCTGCTAAAGAACATTGAGGATTTCTAACATTCATTCACTTCAGGGCAAGAGGATAATATTTCAGAAGAAGCCACATTCTGAATGCAGCTATTAACCAAAGTAGTCCCTCCCCCCACGCCAACAAACCTCATCCTTTCTCTCTCTCTCTCTCTCTCTCTCTCTCTCTCTCTCTCTCTCTCTCTCTCTCTCTCTCTCTCTCTCTCTCTCTCTCTCTCATACTTATACTTAGAGAAAGTCTAGTGAAGCCAGAGAGAAGAGTTGATGAATACATATATTAGATCTCAAGAAAACAGAAAGAAAACTTAAACAATGGTTGGTTGCCTCATCAGCGTCTATCATTCCAGGGCATGAAGTTCTGCCCCCTGCCTCAAAGGACTATCAGCCACACAAAACAGCTCTGGAGTTAATGGGATGCCAAGTAGCAGGTGACCTTCTAGAAGAGATGGAAAATCTCAAAGTAGGCAACATCAATGGGAAAATTGAATTTCAGGCCATAAGGCTGCTTGGAATCAATCGGACAGAGGGTTCCCGAGGCTTTATGAGGGAATAACAATGCAGGTGGGACATTGGAAAACCACAGCGACTTAAAAATCAAGGAAATTCACATTCATTCCTCAAGTGCTGCAAACCCTTGGAAGGTGCCTTCCCGTGGTGGAATCTGAGTGTCACCACCATGTCCTGAAGGTTCGTGTGCACAAACTGAAGCCCCTGCTCTCTCTGGCTCTTCTAGGCAGTGGCTGCTGTGTCTAAGACCTCTGCCTTCCTCAGACAGCCTGGCACTTGAAACCCAGCTAGTGTCCACTTAGAGAAGAAAGTATTCTAGAAACAGGGAGCATGGCAGAGAATGTCAGTCTGAGGAAGGATCTGGAAAGACTAGGGTTGAGTGCAGGAGTGCACATACTTGGCTACAACCCTTATGCAGGTTTTTTTTTTTTTTTTAAATCTAGGTAAGATCTTTCTCTAGCCCAGGTTGAACTGGAATTCACTCTGTAGTCTCAGGCTGGCCTCGAATTCACAGAGACCCTCCTACCTCTGCCTCCCAAGTGCTGGGATTAAAGGCGTGTACCAACACTCCCAGCTGTAATTGTTTGGAGTTTGTTTGTTTTTTTTTCAAAAAAGCTTTAGTATTATCTAGATCCTCCCCACTAGGTTACTTTCCATCTTTCTTTCTATACAACGGACCTGATCAGCGCCTGGAACATGCCAGAAATGGCTTGATCCCAGTGCAGTAACTGTAATAACAGGCCTCCAGAGATACCCAAAGTACAGTCCTTGGACCTTGTCAATGTGATTTACTAAGGATGCAGATAAAATACGATTAAGAATTCCGCTGGAAGGCCTCCATAAACATTGGAAGAGGAAGGCGATGAGATGGAGCAGGCATTGTGACAATGACCAAAGTGATATGGGGCTAAGGGCCAACAATGGCAGGCAGCGACCGGAAGTTGGAAAAGCAAGAAAATAGATTTATAGACAGCCTTTAGGAGCAAAGCACTTCTGCTGACGAATTTTAAACTTGGGACCTGAAATCGTAAGATTATAAATTCTACTATTTGAAGTTACAATGTTTATGATGATTTGTTATAGTAGACATGAATTCCTCATGTACTGAGTGAGCCTCTCCTTGGGTATTCTCTCACAGAGCACCACATTTTGGCCATTTTCTCAAACTCTCATTTGTCTTTTGAGGATCACCTGTTCTATTCTACTTCTGATTCTCTGGAGCCTGCCTGTGCCAAACTGACAATTCAGAGAGAAAGCACAGAATAGGGTGATAACCCGAACACACATTTGCCCAGACCACAGAATGAGACACAAGGGACAATCACACTCAGGGAGATGCCTATATGCGTCTTTGTCAAATGGACATTTCAGAGGTATTTTGCTGGTTGTCAAGCAGAGAAAGAGGGTGCATTCTAGACAGGGGAGAGGTGTTGGGAAGCCTTGGGATGGTGAGTCAGATGATATTCTCTCATGTGAGTGTTAGAAACAAGTTTCTCTGCAGAGAGAGGTGAGGCTCAAGGCTTAGATCCCGAAAAAAGAATTTGGACTTTCTATTTTGAGTGATGGAGAACATTAAAATCTATATTTTGACAAAGCTGGCTAGATAGAAAGTTGGAACGTAGGAGTCAAGTCAAACAGCAATATCACAGGAGTCCAAGCCAAAAGTAAATCAGGGATATCTCACGAAGCAGCAAAAGACACTGAGGAAGTTATAGAGAAAGAGTAAGATAATAGTCAAGTGGACTTGCCCATCTTTTGGTTATAATCATAAGAGGAAGGGAAGAGGCTGAGTCAGTCTGAGCTTAAGGTTGGAATGCTGCTGCTATAGAGGAGCTACAGGAGGAGACCCATGGTAGTGAACAGAGCCTTCATTCACAAGAGGCATTGTCTATTTCCCACACACTTCGTGATTCTTTGCATTTCATGAAATTATGTACATATGTTTTGCAGAGGAAAGCAAGGACTATACTTTCTGTATCTTTAGCATTGCGTTTAACAATAATGCTGAGCACATGATACATTTTTGTTAGATAGAAAAGAATATTGTACTCAGCAAGAAAGATGTGTGTTCTGATTCCAGTTCAAATGTGGTGCTTGGGGTTTAAAATTACCCTGAAGGTCAATCAACATCGCTCTAGGCAAAGGCATGTCTCTTAGAAATGGATTAAAGAATTATTGATGTTGGAATTTTTCTTCAAGCATGATGTATTTATCTTCAATAATAGAGAAAAGAAACAAGTCCCCTTGTGTTCTGTCCCTTTGATTTTAGACATAACAACTGAGCAGGGTAGCATTTCAATATCTTTATTGATAATCTAAGAAACAGGGCAAGTATTTTTGAGCACCTACTGGGTTCATGGAGTTTCTCTGTGCAGAGATGGAGGGTTCTCTTTTCTATTCTATTAAAAAAAAACGCTCAGAGCCAGGAAAATAGCTCAGTAGTCGAGCGCTTATTAAGCATGCACAAGGGCCTGAGTTTGATCCTTAACACTGCAAGGCAAAACCAAACAAGATTGATTAAAATTCTATAATGCTTATCAAATTCTTTGCAGTTAGAGTAAATGACTGAAAGTTACGAAGAGTGAATTAGGGACTCCACAGCTAATCTAGTCACAGTGGTAGACAGGGCAAAATGAAAGAAAAATTATTATAGAGTCGAACCTATTCCATCAACATGGATTTTTTTTTGTTGTTTTGACTTGATTTATACACCGTTCTAATTCACCCATTATGTACATTATTTGGACTCTATGGTCAAATACAGAGGAAAAAGTATATGGAGAGTTTTCCCTTCTGCATTATCAAATGGGTGTAAGACCTTCAAATAAGCCCTTGTAACCAAATACTGTGACTAGTAAGCTAGAAAGACCTATAAACCACGACAGTGTCCTTGGGGGCTGAAGCAGGTTTGAGTCTTAGTTATATGGTAACTTGGAGCACTTGGCACTTGAGAACAGCTGGTGAGTATTTTCTGGATGCTTGCGTGGTATTTTCTTGGCATAAAGCAAGAGTAACAATAGTTGAGACCATAGGGGTTTATTATTATCCCAGGGAAACTGGCAAAGAAAACGGTGGTATTCCCAGTGAATACCATTTCCAGGGTTTAATCTTGTGGTCCGGGTTAATAATTGCTTCACTATTCTTGGAGAATGAAGATCTCAGAGAATAAATGATTCCTGTTCTGATTAACAGGGAACAAATTTTAGGATTTGGAAAAAAACCTGGGCCTATTAATATTGGCACGCATTGCTCTCAAACTCAAGAAAATGAAGAAACATTGATTTAATTTGCAACTTGTGAAAATGAACTTGTACACCAACCACAGCATATTCAGTGGCACACACAGCCTTCACCCTCAGAGGCTGTTAGTCAGACCTCAGGACTGTGTTTTGCTAGCTAAATACAAACCCCTCTGCAGCATTATGCAATTTATTACAAAGAGGCAGCTTGATTCCACAGCTGAGAAGTCATATTAGAATCCTGTGGGAAGGAGTTTAGAAAGAAAGGGCAGGAGGACGCAAAGGTATAGACACTGGAAAGATGGACCAGCCAGAAAGGAGGAAGTGGAAGTGCCAGAAGCTGGGCAGTGCCAGTGAGCCACCTGGGAGCTGATGGCCAGCAGGCACTGATGCAGTAGATGTGGGTGTGCCCGAGGATCCTGCACTGCTAAGGGCAGGCTTATTGTTTATATCTATTTATTTTATCGATTTATTTTTATAGATTTATTTGCAAGCTGAGGGAGATAGAGAGAAGAGAGACAGACAGAGAGGATGGGCACACTAGGGTCTTATTTTCTGCAAACGAACTCCAGATATATGTACCACTTTGTGCATCTGGTTTTACGTGAGCACTGGGGAATCAAACCCAGGACATTAGGGATTGCAGGCAAACACCTTAACTGCTGAGCCATCTCCCAAGCCCATGGACATGCTTTTTATCCTAGACAATAAGTCTACCAGATTACATAGAAAACCAGGAGTAGTAGTTTTCTGTTTTTCAGAAAGCTCTCACCACCAAAATGTCTCTCTGTGTGGCATTTCTGGTCTGATTTGCCTCCATGTTTTCTTGTGGCATACAGCTTAGTTTCTGGCTCGTGTCATTTTCTTTGTTCAGTTTTCAGTTCCTCTAGGATGGTCTATGTAACATAATGACTGCTTTTTTTGGGAAAAGAATAAAATCTATAACCTGAAATCACACATTCTTTTTAAAAATATTCTTATTAATTTATTTGCAGAGAAGCAAAGAGAGAAAGAGGGAGGGGGAAGTAGAGAGGGAAGCAAGAAGGGGTGGAGAGAGAAAGAGAGAGAGAGAGAGAGAGAGCACATGAACACAAACATGGGCGCAGAAGGACCTCTTGCTATTGCAAACTAATTCCAGATGAATGCTTCATTTTGTTTATCTGGCTTTATACGGATGCTTGGGGACTTGAACCTTGGAAGGACATTTGGAAGCAAGCACCCTTAACCACAGAACCATCTCCCCAAGCCAACATACATTCTTTTAACCCTAATTCCTAGTAAGAGTAAGGAACAGACATTTCACCTTTTTGCCACTGTTAAATGACACCTTGCATGTTTAGCTGAGAATAGGATTTCTTTTTTTAATATTTTATTTATTCATTTTCAAGCAGAGAGATAGACAGAGAGAGAGAGAGAGAGAGAGAGAGAGAGAGAGAGAGAGAGAGAGAGAGAGAGATAGAGAGAGAGAGCACCAGGGACACCACCTTGTGGGTTTTGGTTTATATGGGTCCTGGGGAATTGAACCCCCGGCCTTAGGCACTGGAAGCAAGTGCCTTAACTGCTGAGCCATCTCTCCAGCCCCCAAGAATAGGATTTCTACTTATCTTTAGACACATGATAATAATATATCCGAATTCTAGAAAATTCAAGCTAGCAAAGAGGAAAAACAAGCAAATATCAAATCTCCAGATTGCCAATTTTTGAGGGATGGAAGAGAGTACTCTGCTTATTAAAAGTATTTAAAAAAAAAAAAAAACTTTGGAAAACTATCTGTCATGTTTCAGCTCCCTCATGTGAAAAACTGTTTTGGACCAGAAGGTCTGGTGTAGGTGGGAATTTGAGTCTGTCTCTGCTGCTGTCTAAATATTTCTTCAGCAGAGGAAGAAACATTTCCTGTAAGTTTTATGCATAAAAGCCAGACTCTCTCCGATTTGAGAGACAGGCCAAAAATAAGGAAGAGGGCAAAGGATGAAGAAGAGAAGCGATGCTTTAACACCTGCTTCTTCCTATTGAGAGAAAAATCATTCCAGTAAGCTCTTTTCCTTCAACCATCTCTGCCAGAGAAACATGAAAATATATAAAAAAGAATTATTAAAATTTTCATATCACACCGAAGGCAGAGTTTTATAAGATGATGACATTCGGTCTGCCGGTTTCAGAAAGTAGTAAACTGAACATTTGAATTGAGTTTTCAAGAACTTGTTTTCCTTTCTATGAACAATATAATGGCTGAACTGGCTTTTTCTATGTTCACAAAATTAGAGTGTGGAGATGCATTCCTTAGGCTCAGTGGTCATGTCATTTGCTGGGACAAGAACAGCACTAACAGAAGTGTTTTTGCTTTCATGGTTCATGTCTATGACATGGAAAACTAATGGTATGAGACTCATAGACCCTTTGTAGGCAATCAGATGATAGAATTTATAGACAAGGTTCTATCACCAACATCAATACACCTGTTGTCTATCCATCCTTTTCAATGCAAAGATACAAACTTTGTTGCAAAGGATTCTTCTTTAACTTGGTCAGATGTGTTTAGTTAATATGCACAACTCCAATATTTAGAGACACAAGATATGTGTAAGACACTCCATGGGACCAACAATTATGCTAGACTGAACCAGCTAATGTATAGGAAGCAATTTAGGAAATAATGTTAATATAGTACTAGACAGTATACAATTTAATATTATACTACAGAGTCAGTTACAGAGATTGAAGGATCAGAATATTACAGCGTTCCATGCAATTGTGTAGATTGGGCTTGGTTTTCGTTCATCTACATAATGGGAGTGACAGAAATATACCTCATGGGATCATTTCAAGAATTGCATACATGTCAAAATAGAAAAACTAAATCTTGCTCTCAAAGTGATACACAATTTTTGTTTTATTAGTATAGATAATTGACATTCTGAAACTTTATTTTATGAATCGGGAAGACTTCTAGAGAGAGATGCTGTGCAGGAAAGGAAACTGATCCCTGAGAAAGCAGAGGAGGAAATGAACTCATAGTTCTAGAAGAAAGAGGAAAGACTATGAGAACACTGCTTGTAAGGAAAAATCAAGCAAATTCTTTCCACGAAAGACTGTTAGTCTTATGCAAGAAGGCGGCACGTCTCTTCCATACTTACCAGGCACCTGTTCCCCTGCCTTCGCCTCATCAGGTGCTCTCATCACACAGCCCTGGTTCTCAGCCTTCCCCAAGCTGACAGAAAGCAAAACAAAATAAAACAAGGCAGGGGAAAGAGCGCGATGGAAAAGAGAGATTGCCCGACTTAGTCCTTTGATACGAGGAGGGGCACTGGGGAGAAAGAGATTAGAAAATGTATTAAATCCTCACCTCGCCTCAGGTAGGGTGTTTCTGCACATTACTAAGCTTTCTCTCGAGCCAGAGGATGTAGTTTACCCATGGCCACAAGCAAGCTAAGCTGGGTAATAAGGGAAGCAAGAGATGGCAATTCTGTAGATGTAAAAGATGCAAAGTCAAAGGAAGGAATGAGAGAAAATACAGGAGGGAAAGAAATAAACTGTAGCAAGAGCAAGATGTCGGGAAATCTGAAAGAAAGGGCAGGGGAAGCGACTCATTTGAAGAACTAACACATTAGGTTAAATGTAAGTCCCAAGTTTCAAAGACTTCAAGAGAATTTTAAAAGGAAAGAAGATTTCCAGGGTTCTGGGGAGACTGTATATATAACATGCAAGGCTGGCTTATTTATGCACAAGGCATAGTAAGATCTTTAAATATTTAGGCTCCTACTATGTGCTAGCCATCTGTGTGGACCATCACATTCATTACATCTGTACATTTATTTATTTCTGGGATGATTGGAGGGCAGAATTCTCAGGAAACTTGAAGTCTCAGAAATAATTTTTTTCATCCTCCCCATAAAACTGACTTCTAGAATCTGAAAACCACTGGATGTTCTAAGAATGAAAAGTACAATAATGCCACATTGTTTGTTGAGAACCAGTTCTTCCCCCAGGTTCCTGAGAGAAGGTAAAAGCATAGAGAAAAAGGGGAAAAAGAAAGAGAGCAAGAAGGACCAGCCTGTGAGGAGGGGAGGAGCCAGAGCAGAACCATTTCTCTGATAGATCAGAACATTTTCCAGTATTATAAAAGTAAGGGACAACTAGATTTAAATACACACACACACACACACACACACACATATATATATATATATATATATATATATATATATATATATATATATATATATATATAATATTATATATTATATATATTATATATACATATTTTATATATATATATATATATATATACACACACCATTTACACACACCTCAAGGGCTTTGTTGAACTGCAAAGGTCTCCCAGGTCATGTAGGTCACCATCAGTCCATTTTATAAATGAGGAAACCAGAGCCACGAGGTATCAGACTTGTCCAATTCAGGGAACTCTGTGAATGGCAGGCCTGAAAAAGATGTCTGATGGTAGGCATCCCCCCATATCCTCTTCATGACTCTGTGATGTTATCTTAGGAAAGGATCACTGTATCAAATAGGCCTACTACACAATACCAAAGAAGCTACACTTTGTGTTGAAGGGAAACAGAGCTTTGGCAAGACTTTCAGAGCCACATGAGGAGGGCTCATGAAAAATGCCAGCCATGATGCAGTGGAGGGACACAGGCTTTTTAATTCAACAAGGGCAAACTCTGCAACTGTCCCTTCTTTTATGTGATTTTTGACGCTGTTCCATTATTGTTATTTTGTATTTTTGGACTGTATACTGTGAGAAATAAATAAAATAACACATATCATTGGCTTTCATTCCTCCTCCCAGCTAACAACAGTCCATTCTTTTGGAGACAAGAAAAACAAGTGATTATCTTGCCAGCCTTCCTGAATGGCTTCAAGACCTCCTCACAGCAGCTTAATTCTGCTTAAACTTTGTTCTGATTTCTAGAGCTGATGATCAAAACAAGCTTCCAGAACTTTTTCTTAATTAATCACCCACTCCCACCAACAGTGATAGTAAGTAGGAACTTATAGGAATAGAACATCCACTCGGCATTATATCTTGTGAAAAAAAAAAAAAAACATATACACACCAAATGCTTGTAAGTCTTCTCTCCAAGTCCCAGAAAATGGATATAAAGCAGGGGCTTCCATATTGGCTTGTGGATTGTAGGGTTCGCTATATGTTACAAAGAATAGATTGGGTCCATCCTGGAAGGCTGTAAAGTGCAAAACACTCAGAAATTTAAACATTCTCTTTTCTGAAGCCTACCATATTCTGGCTGGATGCATAGGAAAAATGATATTTTCTATTTGGAATAATTACTTTAAAATTTCATAAAGCTCTGTAATTGACATTTCATTATATGCCCCACAGCCTATGTTGAAACTTGTAAGCAAAAATTGTCCTGATTTTCAAGCTTAGTTTTAGAAAAGTCTTATAGAAAAAAAGGGAAAATGAAAATTTTTGAGCATGCTATTAATGTTAGAAACCACTGGAGATATTAATTTTATTCTTAAACCTATCTTTAATTTGGTAAGGTACATTTTTCTCTGGTTCTTAATTACCACTAAGAACAGAGTACATAGTGGTTTTCATAGAAGCTTATTGGATAAAGAAGTAAAGTTTCCAAGTTGACTAGTACTGTCTTGATTATTGGGATGGGGAAACATAAACTCAGAAAGGTTAAAGCTCCTGATCAAAGTATTCAAGGTAAAGATCAGACAGAACCAAAGTATGAATTAGAGTTGTCTTTTTTTAACTCCCCGGGCTCTACTCTCCCTACTATGTTACCTTAGTGAAAACGATGATGAATTAAATAATTAAAGTTCATGAAGTCTTGTGGCCTAGACATACAGAGAAATGAAAATAATGTTAATTAGATTCTTTCTTGTGCCATCACATCATTACCCTCCTGCTATAACTGACTTAAGACTTACTGGAATTAATGCAAGTACATTTTACAGTCTGAGAACATAGAAGAACAAAGGCAATACCACACCCTGAGATAATTTTTAGGCATCCAAAGCAAGACAGCAGGCTGGAGACGTGGCTCAGAGGATAGAGTTCTTGACCTTCAATGTGAGAACAAGAATTCCAATTTTTCAGCACCCCCGTAAATGCTGGGGGGCTGTGTACCCCTGTCAGCAGTGATCAGGAGAAAAGACAGGGGATCTCCCAGGGCAAGCTGGCTAACTAGACCCACCAAACTTTGAGCTCTGCGTTGAAGTAAGTTTCTTTGACTCAAGTCAAATAAGGTGGAGAGTGAGCAAGAAAGAAACCTGACATCGACATCTGGCTTCCATAGGCACATGCACATACATGCATGTGCACCCCCACACCCCCACACCCACAATCACACACCCACACACCCACAATTACACAAGCACACACCACACATATACATGCAGTTTTAAAAAGCCAAGACAATCTCGCTGAAGCTCCTGGGTTCATATCTTACTTTAGTAAAAAATACTGTGCTGATGTGCCAGCTACTCAGGACTAATATCCATATATATACACACATATATGGAATATATATGGAATATACATATGGAATATATATATGGAATATATATGGAATATATATGGACTATATATGGAATATATATGGTATATATATGAAATATATATATATGGAATATATATGGAAAAATATATATATAATACATATATATTAAGGGCCCTCCACTTTCATGCTCTGTAATTCCTTCTCCTCTATATACAACCACTATGTTAGGTAGCTATCATGTTTTCAGAATTGAGAAATTAATCAATTTTGCTTTATTTGTTCTCTCCTCAAAGAGCCCCATTCCATATTTATAATTTACCTTTGGTTTGTGTGTGCTGTCCACTCAAGGGCAGAACAAACAACTGAGGAGAGAATGGAAGACGCTCTGTGCTTGTCCTGGGCATGAATATTTAACACTGCTTTTGTTACTATTTATCTGGCTATAAATAAACCTTTCTATAATGTTATCTTAATATATGTCTTTATCCATAATATATACGTATGTGTGTGTGTGTGTGTGTGTGTGTGTGTGTGTGTGTGTGTGTGTTTTGAGGTAGGGTCTTGATCTGGCCCAGGCTGACCTGGAATTCACTATATAGTCTCAGGTGGCCTTGAACTCATGGGGATCTTCCTACCTCTGTCTCCCGAGTGCTGGGATTAAAGGTGTGCACCACCACACCCTGCACATAGTTTATATTTTAATTATTATTTTGATCAGCTTTCAAGTGTTGGTCTGTTTACCGTTGTACTGTATGTTCCCCGAATGCAAGATTCTGAGTGAAAACATGACGGAATTGGACTGTGGTCAATGCTAACGAAATTAGAATCTTGAATCTGGTTCTATGAAGGAGAAGCTGACACAGTTAAGTGCATCAGGAATGAGGACAGCAGGTCAGTGATGTGTAAGGGACAGTCTGACCTCTCGTTGCTCTCAATAAGGACTGTAGAGAAAATAGTCAGATGAAAACCACAGGTCCTGATAAAAATGGAGTAGCCCTTAATCAAGTTAGCCAAAATTTTCCATGTAGGCTTATAGGTCTAGACAGTATCTAGGTCTTACTATATTTTTGGGAAAAAAAATCTAGGGGCATGAATTTTCATAGGAACTACTCCCAGTTTTTATGTTGTTTCAATGTCTAAAAAGAAAAAATACAACAAAACTCTCTGGGCCAACTGAAATATATCTGTGGGCTGAATTTGGCTTGGGATTGCTATATTGAAAGCTCTCACAGGAATATCTGTTTCTGACAATTAGTGCTTCCTTCTTGAACAAACAGAATATATATATGGTAATTATCTACTAGATGCTAAAATAAAAGAAAATACCAGAAACTGTGACATCATGGGAATAAAAAACGGAGCTCCATGACAGCCTAGATGGTTCTGTTAGACAAAAGAAACATCCTGAGCTGTCCTTCTGAACACAGACTCCAGATTACTCCCAATTAAAGACTTGGGAAATTAGACTGCTAATCCAGCAAGTGGGAGTCAAAGCATCTGAAAATATGGATGGAGATTTATTTGACAAGATTTATACCAGAAAGCCCTCCCCTAATAGTGGAGAGATCAAGGAAGACTGGAACAATGTCACAAGTCAGTTTGTACCCAGAGATCATGTCCAAGCAGACTAACTTCCCGAACAGGTTTCTTTTAAATAATTAATTCTCTTACTTATAAATTAGATTTTATATGCAGTTCTAATTTAAAATAGTTTTCCAAGTAGGAAAGTATAGATGGTCATATAACTTTTGGAATACCCTCAAATGCCAAAATGAAGGAAGACCTACATTTAATTATTTCTGTCCAGGGGAGATCAGAGGATTTCTTCTTAAAGAAAGGGGTTGGTCACCAAAGCCTTCTGACACACCAGGAACAAATGTTCAGCACAAGGAGAGATATGCAGAAAAGAGATTGGAAATGAAGGCAGGAGAGGCGAGTGTGATAATCTGTTCATATCCCAAACATTTTAAGGAGAAATGGCTATAGAAGCAATGATAACCACATACTCAGACTACATCCATGGGAAAACAGAGTCCCAGCTAGGGCTAGAACAACTTTAAGTTTTAAAAACCCTAAATATGAAATTTAGCATCAAAGAAAAGTCTAAAACATAAGCACTGCTTTGCCTGCATTGCAAGATATTATCTCCCCTGTTTTGAAGCTTATTAACAAAAATGGCATGTTTGCAGAATCAAGTCTTTGCCAACCTCACATTATTTTAGGGTTGAATTAAGTAGTGAGGAGGGAAGAAATAAAAAGATAAATGGTTATGTGACAACCCAATGAATGGCTGGGAAAGACCCGGATGTGCTCTTCTCTGTAGATACTGTCCTGTAACGTTAGCCTCTCAGAGATGTCCAACTACTTCGGGGATATGAAGAGTGTGGTTAATCACCCCATTTTCCTACTCAAAGGTGCTTCTCAAGGTCACATGACAAAAGCCCTCAAGCTTCATTCCTATGAAGCCTAACCATAAAGTTAGAAGCCTAACGAACTTGGCTAATTTTGCCTATAAATCTCAAACCTTCTCGGGCCCAACTTCAAAATGTGTATTTTAGGATAAAGCTATCAAAACAAGATATGAATTTATAATTTATAATCTTTTGATAAAGATATCAAAAAGAAGATATGAATTTATAAACAGCATTCTCACTAACCCTGTATCTAAGAATTAACTTTGGCATCATTGTGGGTGGGAGGATGTCAATCAACAGAGCATCAAAAATATTCTTGACTTTAGGAAATAAGGACCTGTGTGCTTATTTTTTTCTGGGAGCTTTAACCCTAGAATCACACATATTGTGCTCTCTCTCTCTCTCTCTCTCTCTCTCTCTCTCTCTCTCTCTTCCTCCTTACAACAGAAATTAACAGATGGAGTATCTCAAATAAAATTGTCAGCATTTTATTGACTGAGCTTTTGCTGGATTCTATAATAGCAATACATTGAATTATGATGTCTGCTTTCAGGGACTAAGGCGATATGGTTGTTATTTCAGGAAATTCTGGTGTATTTGTTTATTTATTTTTTTCTCCTTTTCTTACTTCAAATGCTATTCCGTTTTTTTAAGATACTTATAGTTTCCTCATTCTACAATGTAGTCTCATGTAAGAAATATTTTCTCAGTGTCTCATAATTCAATTTTCAGGCTATTAGACCATACCACCTGCTGCAGGGTGACATGCATCTCACGAAAGATAGTTGTCATTATTAATGATCATGCATGGTTCAATGAGTATAGTAAAACTTTAAACATAAGCATAAAGCAAAACGCTAAAGATAAATTAAGGCTGCAATGAAACTCAGCTTCAATAAAGCATCTGGCTGAAATATCTATATTCAGCTTCCGTCTAATACACTAGAAAATGCTGGGCTTTGAGTAGTAACTATGGGCACCCTATATCAGAAATATTCACATTTTAACTTCTCATTCATCCTGCAAGGAAGCCTAAACTTAAATCTTAAAACATAACCTAAAAACCTTTGGCAAAAACTCCCCATAAATATAAATTTATGGACTCCGTCTCCTTTGTAGGGCACATTTTATGAATTGAAGATTATATGTTAACAGAGCACAAGGAATGTGCTAAATGTTGTAAATTACTTCCCTTCTGCTTTTATATTGAATAAAATAACTAAGGACACTTTCAGGATAATTTTGTTCATAGTTTGACATTGTTTCCCCAAAATGTGAGAAAAGGTCTGATTTATGGCATTATGCTACCGTTTCCTTATCTTATTAAATAATGCCATTTCTGTCTTTCTCCCCAAATACTATCTGCTTGCTAGCAAGAAAGCTACAAATACATCTTTTAATTAAATGCTTATTTTATTTTCCCTAGGGACAATGAATTTTAGAATTCCTTCCTCAAGATTTACCATTTCTTCTCCCTTTATCTCAGCCCCAATATACATTGCACATGTCCTCTGAAGTAACAACCGTCCCATCTGGCTGCGAAGTGATGGACACGGCTCCTTAATCTCAGTGTACCCTCCGTTCTTGGCACCTCCGTCCCAGGAAGATATCTACAAATTGGACGGCATTCAGAGAACAGCAAGAGAAATGATTAAAGAGACGGGCGCGGTGACTTATGAAGACAGATGAAAAGGGCCAAATCTGTATAGCTGGCAAAATAACAAGGGAGGTGGCGTGTGATAACGCTCTACAGGCGTTTGAAGACTGTAAACAGAGAGAAGAGAGGGGGCTTTTTTAGGATAGCCTGGAGAATAAGCAGAGCAAGAGGATGAGTTTGAAGCAGGTGGAAGGAGATGTTGGCTTCTCCAGAGCTGATTCTGGGGGGATATAATGCAATGAGGGGGCAGGGTTCACCTGCATTGAGGAACTGTCCAGTTAAAGAAAGTTTGGGGGGGGGCACACAGAACATCTGGGCTGTCTCAGCTCATCAAGTGTGTCCACATGGGTGATGATGTCACCACATTATTAAGGTGACCTCATGACGTTATCAGTTCATTTTAGCTGGTTGTGGGGGTGCATGTCAGTAAGAAATTGCTGGAGAGACAGAGGCAGGAGGATTGGAAGTTTGAGGCCAGCCTGAGCCGCACATTCTTAGTTCATTTTAAATTGTTAAAAGAGAAGCTAGTGCTACACAATTGAAGCAAATGGGAAACACAAGAGATAGGCATCTCTAAGCCGAGTTTGTAAATCCTTTATTGTTGTGATAATCCATTCTTCAAACTTCTAATAAAATTTCCATGTCACTCATCATAGGGATAGAGATTTAAGGTTATGATTTAAGCAGCCTTCTGTATTCATTCTATCTAATTTCTTGCTGTTCTTTTCCTAGAGCAGTTTAGGCGTGAAATTCTTTCAGGTGTGCCCACCTGCACACACATTCACCTATGCACATACACACCTGTGTGTACACCACACATATAGACACACCAAGAAAAGTGGGTCAAAGCACTTTAACACACATCATACAGCCTATGTGAAGACACATATTATCAGGGAAAGACACACTTATAGGTGACAAAAAGTGAAAATAAGCCCATCTTCAGTTCTCTTGGATGATGGGTTCTATCATGACTTCCTTCCCAGTCAATCCCAGCTCTCAGATTCCATGTTTATAGAAGATGCTATGATCCACTAGGTGTGATAGTCTGTATTTTGTAAGAATCAAATTCTATTTTTATTTTTTGTTTTTATTATTTTCCAGGTAGGGCCTCAATCTAGCCCAGGCTGACAGACTGACATGGAATTTACTATGTAGTCTCAGGCTGGTCTTGAACTCACAACTATCCTGTTCCCTCTTAATTAATTTTTAATTGCAAGCAGAGAGAGAGAGAGAGAGAGAGAGAGAGAGAGAGAGAGAGAGAGAGAGAGAGAGAGAGAGGAAAAGAGAGATTGTTTGCCAGCCACAGCAAACAAACTCCAGATACATGAGCCACTTTGTGCATCGTGCTTAACGTGGGTGCTGTGGGATAGAAACTAGGTCATTAGACTTTGCAGACAAGCGCCTTAATTACTGAACCATCTCTCCAGCCCTCAAGTCAAATTCTTAAGTGATAGACTTTAAATAGGATAATAGATGTAATTTGTGCTCTCTTGTTAGCTTTCTTGCTTCTAAATGCTTTCACACACGCCTCAACACTGCATCCCATGTACCTAATGTATAACTACACGGAGAATAAATTTGGCATGATCAGTTCTCTCTCTAGAATTTGAGTGCAAATTCATAGAAGATTCATAACCCTGATGAACTCATATACTATGTAGCTTTATTTCCAGTTGTCTTTTTTTCACTTAATGCTATGCATTTAAGGTTCCTCCATGTTTTTCACGGTTTCATAGTTCATTTATTTTTAGCACTGACTAAGCCTTATCTAAATGTTCCACAAATTTTCTCTTCACCAACTGAAGGACACTTTGCCTGCTGCTAAGTTATGACCATTATGAATAAAGCTATACCAACCTTTATGTGCAGGTTTTATGGGTGTAACATATTTATGGGTTTTATGTGAACGTATCTTTCTATTCCGTTGGGTAGATATGCTATCAATAGCAGGGAAGGCATGATAGTACATTGAAAGTATATTTTGGTTTAGAAGACACGCCAAGCTGTCTCTTAAAGGGGCTTTACCATTTTGCAATGAGTGAGTTCCTGTGGCTCCACATTTGCCTCTGACATTTGATGTTCTGCATGTTGCCCAGACTCATCTGTCTAACAGTATTTTCTCCTTATTAGGGTGTATTTCCATGATAATATATGTCTTCACATAGGCTGATTTGCCATATCCGTATGTTGTGTGTTAAAGTGCTTTGTCCCACCTTTCTTGGTGTGTCTATATGGGTAGTATGCATACAGGTGTGGATGTGCTTGGGTGAATGTGTGTGCAGGTGGGCAAGCACACCTGTGCAGGCTAGGGGTTGATGTTAGTGTCTTCCTCAATGATGCTCCACCTTTGTTTTGTTTTGTTTTGTTTTGTTTTGAGACACTGTCTCTCAGTGATCCAAGAACTCATAAATCCAGATAGATTAGCCAGCAGGTGTAAAGCATTCTCTTGTCTCACCTCCCAAATTCTGGGACTACAGGAATGCATAGCAGCCCTTGGCTTTTAAGAATCCAGGTCCTCTTGCTTGTGCTAGAAGAACACTCTAGCAACCAATTCCTCTCCCTTGCCCTTGGCTCATGCTTTAATCAGGTTGTGTCTTAAAATTAAGCATTGTGGGCTAGAGAGATGACTCAGCAGTTAAAGGCACTTGCTTGCAAAGCCTGCAGGTCCAAGTTCAGTTCCCCAGTATCCTTGTAAAGCCATATGCACAAACTGGCACATGCTTCTGGAGTTCATCTGCAGTGGCAAAAGGCTTCCCTCAACCCACCCACAATACACTATCACTCTCAAATATATAAAAATATTAAAAATATGAACATGTACTCTTTGTACATTACAGACAACTATCCTCTATCATTTGAAAATATTTTCTCTCAGTCATTGTCATATATTCTCTTTCTGAACAGACAAGCAGTGTTTAGGAAAAATTTACAGTTGATTGAAAATCTGCATTTTACATGGTACTAACTGAATGCATTTAGATAATAAGGTAGACACATCTATTTGTAGTTTTATTTACAATGAGACTTCTAATATGAATTTACATTTAATTCAAATTTAATTTTTTAAACGTGTGTTTCAAAGACCATGCCTTTATAACAATAATCCTATTTTTAAAAAGGGCTCTCTAGAAATTTGGCCAGAAGAATTAACTTGCCATAACTCTAAAATGTTAAAGGCTGTAACGTAGTCATTAATGATCCTACCAACTGAAGTTGAATTTAACTAAAATTAAGTTATCATCACTGATCTCTAAAATATAAATTTAAATAGCATTCATTTTTTAGTAAACAGAAAGCAAGAAAACAATCCAGCAAGCAAGAAGGAAAGAAAAAAGAAAGGAAAGAAGGGAGGGAGGGAGGGAGGGAATAAGAAAAAAGAAAGGAAGGAAGAAGAGAAGGAAGGAGGAAATGGTTCTGGCCTATTTTAATCTATGAAATATTTTTCAAGAAATATTTAGGTTTAGGAGAAGAAAAATAAAACTGTTCTTTTGTTCTTTATGGACGACAAAGTCCATTATGGAGGACAAAGTCCAAACCAGGATACAGGGAGCATCAGTGGATGTTTGCAAGGATGGAGGCGGGACTACCTAGATGCAGTGAATCACCAAGGAAACATGAGGCCCGGTTCTCTGTGAGGCTACACTTCAAAAAAAAAAAAAATACAAAGGGAAAAGTGTGACTGCTCTGATAGCAAAAACAAGCAAATATCTCCAGAGGGGATTAATCCCTCTGCTTCAAAGTAACCAAAACAAAGGAAGCTGAGCCATCTTCGCTGGAGATAACACCTGTCCACCCGACAATCAAAGAGAAAGCTGTGCATATGTGCACAACCGAGGGACCTGGGCAGATAATGCCAAGTAACCCATTTTTACTCTAACAATGCAGTTCCATCCTCACATGGAGTGACACAGCCAGAGGTCCTGGGGATCATGGACATCCAGTTGTGACCTGGTTCATCCCACCCACCTGTCCTCCAGGCCAGGATGTAGCAGGGTGCTTCCTGTTGTACAAAACAGCCTTAATTCCTGAGCAGCGAGGCCACAAATTTAAGTCCCATTCGTGAGCAAAATTTTTACCTTTGAAGTACAAGTAGAATTCCTTTCTTCTTTCTTTCTTTCTTTCTTTCTTTCTTTCTTTCTTTCTTTCTTTCTTTCTTTCTTTCTTTCTTTCTTTCTTTCTTTCTTTCTTCCTGTCTCTTTCTTTCTTCCTGTCTCTTTCTTTCTTTCTCCACTCCTACAATTCATGGGCCTCAGCAAGACTCTTGTGTCTGGGAGAACACACCAGACCTAAGAGAAGCCTCTTATTTACACTTAATGGCTTCTCCTGCTTCACTTTAGCTTCCTTCTTCACAGAAAACATTGTACTCAAAACATGAGATAATACTTAAAGACAGTGTGATGGTTAAATTTTGTTGTCAACTTAACCTATTTAGTAATGCACAGTAATCTTGGGTGGGTCTCGGGGGCTATTTACAAAAAAGATTAACTAAAGGAAGAGGCCACACCCCAGAGTGGGTGACTCTCTCAGTAGGGGACAGGATGGATATAAGGTAATTCAAGTGGAAGGAAATAGTCCCCCCGCCCTTGTACACATTTGCTGGTGTGTGCGTGTATGTGTGTGTGTGTGTGTGTGTGTGTGTGTGTGTGTGTGTGTGTGGTGTTGGTGATGGTGATGGTGATGGTGATGGTTTCTCTCTCTGTGTTTTGGACCCAAAGAGAGGCCAGCTTCTTTCACCATTGTGGAACTTCATCTGGATCTGTAACGCTGATAAATCCTTTCCTCCCATAGCTGTGTCTGGTTTGGAGGTTCACTATCAGCATGTGACTGACTACAACAGACAGTGAGCCCCAGACTAAGTGGGATTTATGCTCTGTCCTGTGACTAAACTTCTCTGCTCCCTTGAATACAGAAGATTCCATTGGACAGTGAGGGTCAGTTTAGAGAGCTCAATGCTTCACAGTTCAAGACTATAAATTATTTGAGATCAGCTCCTGCAGGAAAAACAGACACTCTTCCTGGATGAACTTGTGTTCCTAGCCAATCAAAGGTTCAGAGTCCATAACATAAGGGAAACTGTGGCCTTACCATCAGTCAGTAGTCAGAGTCCCTAACTTAAGAGAAACTGTGGCCCTACAATCAGTCAGCAGTCAGTCTGTCAGTGTACCAATAGATGTAGTTTGTTTAAGGCAAGACGCTCAGCACTGTAACTAATCAGCACTCACAAAACACCACCAGCCTTTATTTTCAGTTGCTTGCTACTTCAATTTACACCGATTTATCCTCCCTCACAACTCAACCCACAACTTTCTCGTTGCCTGACCTGAGGCATGGATAGCAATTTTCAGTGTAATCAACCAGAGGATGTAATCAGTGCAATTAACAGATAGATTGGGAATACTACATGAAACTCAAATTAAAATCCCACTAAAATTACTGTACTGTATCTGTAAATACTCACACTAAACAAATATTTCTTGAGATAAGTTTTGGAAGCAGGATCATAATTTTAATGTAAAACTTCTGGAGGAGTTCAACTCCCATAACTACCTCTGATTTACTAGTTTGTGGTACTTACTGGGCACCTACAGTGTGGATATTCTTATGATCGCAATGGGAACTGATGTCTCCAGAAAAGAGCCACACCTATTTTAATATTCTTCAAGGCCAAATAAAATCTTTTGGGATGTATTTATTTAAAAGACCCCCTGGATCTCACCAATCCAGAAGCTAAGAATGCCATCAGATAGCCTCTGAAATCTGTAGCCAAGATTCCGCTTTGCTGTAACACACCTGCTTGATGTTTTTCAAATACTTATGTATTTGAAAAGTATCATGATTTTATGACTTTCTTTTGTTCTGTGACTTATAAAAACCTCATAGAACTGGTTTCAAATTGAAGTTTGGTATTCAGTGTTTCCTGAGTACATCTTTCTAGGCATGGTCATTCATGTTTGGCTCTAGAGTAATAAACTATGTTATTCGCTTTGAGGTGAGCTGTGCTTTGGTGTTGGCAGAATGAAAGTGTAGCAGAATGTACAGCTGTTCCTCAAGGAAGAATATTGTGGAGAAGAAGTAAATCTTCAAGTCATAAAAAAAGATCCCTCAAATAATAAAAGGTAGTGCTGAGCTAAAACTGAGAATGAAAATAACTTTAGTTAGCGAAGAGCATGAGCTGAGGTTTATATCTGGCTCTGTTAGCAATCTGTCTTGAATTCCATGTGCTACCTCTAGAATCTCCTACAAATCCTCTCTCTCTCTCTCTCTCTCTCTCTCTCTCTCTCTCTCTCTCTCTCTGACATCATTACCCCACTTCCTCCACATCTGCCTCACCTTGGTGTAAAGGAACTGCTCAGTGATGCTGGGTAATGAGGAGTGCAAAAAAGTACTTTAATTCATAACATAAAATCATGTGGGCCCTGATCACTTGATCACTGCCAATATGCTATTCGTTTTCTTCTGTGAATTTCTTTCTCCTTGCTTAATATATTATTTCAGACATTTTTTCTTGTTGTTTATCCAGGCGGTGTTTTACTAGACTGAACTGGAATTCACTATGTAGTTTCAGGGTGACCTCTCAAACTCATGGCAATCCTCTTACCTCTGCCTCCTGAGGGCTGGGATTAAAGTAGTACACCACCAAGCCTGGCTTGTTTCATACTTTTTAACTTTTCTGCAATTTCCACTCCTCTCCTCACTGTAAGGTAACACTTGAATTATAGTTTATTAGCAATGCCATCTATTAAAAGGATTTGCTTATCTCAGTACATTCTGGAAACAATGATGCCCATCTCTGGCCTTCCTAATTTAGTGTGAGAACATATCCATTCTCAAATGGGTTCTTAAGGATGTTTCCTCCTTGACTTTCCCCTTCTATTGCAGGATTAATATTTCCTATACCACTATATTATTCACAGTCTCATAAAATATTCAATCACACTCTACAGCTCCTGTCTTTAAAAATAAAGATAAGAAAGGAGATGAAACAAAAGGAGGAAGAAAGGGGTGGTGAGATGAGAGGATGGAGAGAAGGAGAAAGGAAAGAAGGTTGAGAGGGAGAGCTAGAAATAGGAAGTGAGAAGAAGGTAAGGGAAGGAAGGAAAGAAGAAAAGAAAGAAACAAAAAGAGGCAAGCAAAACTCTTAAGTTGTCGTCTTTCTGGATTCTTTCACTACTTCACTTTATTCCACTGTAGCTTACCTTTCTCACCTTTCTGTCACTTTTTAGTCTATTTCAGACTGGGTTTCAGCTCTAAACCTACAAAAATAACTTTTCACTAATGGATGCTATGTTATCACTTCTTATTCTATGACAGACAACATTCTTCCTCGTAGACTATACTTCTTTTACTCAAATACTCTCTTCTCCTGAAGCCACAATACATGTATCCCCCAGTTTCTTCCCAACCTAGTAATTAATTACTTCTGAGATCCCATGCTTGCTTCTCTTCCAGCAGACTTGTAGGAAGTGACATGTCAGGACTCCTGTCATGCTTTGGGTAGGA
The DNA here is from genome assembly GCA_004024765.1 of Zapus hudsonius. Lineage (NCBI taxonomy): Eukaryota > Metazoa > Chordata > Mammalia > Rodentia > Dipodidae > Zapus > Zapus hudsonius. Next base: position 16,818 of record PVHP010014544.1, on the reverse strand, counting down.
ACAGGCTCCTGTGTTGGAGGGGCTACTGGGGGAGGTTCTGTCAATCTTCTGAGTCTTCTGAGACGTGGCCCATTACTATTCACTTTCTCATTGCTGGGACAAACGCCCAACCAGAAGCAGCTTATGGGAGGAAAGGGTTTATATCAGGCTTACAGAATCCAGGTGAAGCTTCATCATGGTAGAAGATCACTTCATCATACAGCCATGGCAGAGAGAGAACCAATAACCACAGCTCAGAATGATTCTCTATACACAGCCAGCACCAGCAAGCAGGATCTGACTCAAAACAACACCTAGGGCTGGACTCAAGATCTTTCCCCAGTGATACACCTCCACCAGCTGGTCTCCGCTTGAAACTAAGTAGGAAACTTTATCGAAAATACCTGAGGCTGTAGGGCCAGTTACATTCAAACCACCAAAGAACAGAATTATAGGAAGTGGTTCCCAGTAAGATCTTCACTCTGATTTCTGTCATTAATTAGGTGAACAGTCTCCCCCCTCCACATGCTCCCATCACCATGATGTTCTGACCAGAAGCACAAGACCAATCAGCCATGGCTGAACCTAATGAAACCATGAGCCAAAATATAAACATCCTTTAAGTTGCTCTCTAAGGTATTTGGGCACAATAATGATAAAGTAAATTACACACCTTCCAACTCTCTTCTTCCATATCAGTAACTTCTGCCCATTGAACTCATCCTGTCTCATGTCTTTAAATGGAATCTCAGTGCTGAGTATTAACAAATGTGCTTCTAGCCCAGCTTCCTCCTGTTAGCAATCAATATTTCACTCTATCTCGTTCTTTCTCTCCCAGAAAGTATTGGCATGCTTGCATTAATAATCTTTATTTTTTTCACTCTCTCCAAATTGTAAAGAGCTAGATAGAAATAAAATTGAGAAAACAAAGCATAATGAGACCAAAAATGTTTTAGAAATAATATGATAGTTGAAGGAGTTTAATTGCAGTTATGTTTAGAAAAGAGGATTTTAGTTTTATTTGAAGAATAAATAAAAGAACATTTGAAGACATGACCAAATTAATCCACTCTTAGGTAGGGTTTCCCCCTTGTCCAGGTTGACCTGGAAATCACTATGTGAATTAAACAGGGTGGCCTGAAACTCACTTTGATCCTCATACCTCTGCCTCCTTAGTGCTGGGATTAAAGGTGTGCACCACCACACCCAGTTTAATCCATTGTTAACATAATAATAGTAAAGAAAGCTGAGGTAAGAAAGTCAAAGAAGCAGAAGTAGCTTGAAAACAGATGGCTCTGCTATTTGGCCCCAAGTAGCCTGAAGTCCAGTAGAATGATGGCAGTATTTGGAGCAGAGCAGTGGACAAGAAACTAACTATCAGTATGAACACAAAGAATAGTAGAAAAATAAGGAGCTGTCATGAGCTTGGAACAAACGATTTGTTTGCTTTGAAGATCAGAGACTTGTTCTAAGTAGTGGCGATAAAAGAGAATCTAAATATATTTGTAAAATGATGCTTCTTTAGGTTGCCCTCCGGTATTTTCCTTCAGAGTGATTCATCTTCAATTAAGGTAAGCAATGGTGAGCATTTGGGGATCCATGGTCACATATTCAAAATCACATGAAGGAAGGAAAAATAGGAGAGGCAGGAAAATGGATTTGGTGAGAAGAGTTAGGTCAGCAGAAGAGGAATGAACGCAATGGAGAGAGAAATCTAAGGCTTGATCTTGACCATCAATGACTAAGACTGATGAGAATATGAGACAGAGGGAATTCATTCACATAGAGTTTACAAGTGAAACTTTAAAGTTATTATCCCTTTGGATGTAAATACATACCTTTTTAAGGTTATATGACTGAGGACTTCAATATTCAACAATGTGATTTTCATTGTTGTTCATCTGTTCGTATTTAATATTGTAAAACAACAAACACATGATACAAATTAATCTAGTGGCTTCCATTTATAGCTTTTATTTTTTGTGGACAAGATTTATATTGTGATATATGTATTTTATAGATTCATGGGAACTATACATGCAAAAGAAATATACAGCATGTGATATGATCCATTATTTGTAATCACCCTGATTTACTAATTTGTAATCCAACCTGATCTACTAATATGTATCAATATGACAGAACACACTTCTTCCTATTCCCAAACTGCTTAAATTTAAATCATCAGTATACAAATATAATTAAGAATTTCCGAGTGAAGTTGACTGGGAATATATAAAATATCCTTTCAATTGTAAAGTTAAACATTTTAGGATGTGTTTTCGAATGCTACTTTCATGAAGATTAAATATTCATAATGCTTCTAAAGCCATCTGCTGAAGTTAATTCTCTCTAAGATGTGATAAAAGATGACACATGTTATACAAAGTAGAGGTAACTTCTGGAAGTTTTTGTAATTTCTGGGTGACAGACCATTACCCTCCTCTTCCAAGATCTCTACCATTAGACTTGCTTTGCATTTTCAACATTGTTTAAATGAAATTATACAGGTTTCAGGCATACTCCTGAGCAGCTGGTTACAATTTTGCTGAAAATATCAATCAGAAATGCGAAAACATTCTAGTGGAATTATATGAGGAAAATATTTTTAAAAATCATTTTGTTTTCTGCAAAGGAATTCATTTTTAACTAGAAATCGATATTATCATGTTAGGACAAGTGGCAACAAACAGGTTTCAAAAATAATAAATGAAAAAAATCGTCATGTGAACGACAGAAAAGTGTATTTCTCTCATGTATAAATGAGGTTGAGTGTTTATTTCTCTCATATATAAATGAGTAGTTTATTTGGGTGTGGTGGTTTGATGTCATTGGGTTGATGGTGACTTGAGTCCAGTGGTTTTGTGTTCTCACTGGATTTTCTGTTTGGTGATGTCTATGCCAGAGTGAAAATGCGCCTTAAATCTTATTAAGAAATTTCATCCAGAAGGAAGGAAGGAAGAAGAGAAAGAGAATGACATATTTCTTCCTTTTAACAAGTAGCTTCCAATTTGAGCACAACTTCCTGCTCACAGTAGCCAACATCTTGTCACTGAGTTGTAACTTTCTGCAAGAGAAGCTTGGAAATGCACTTTTTATCTGCTCAGCCATGTGACCAATTTAAAATAAAAAACAACCTGTTAGAGATACAGATGAGTAGACTAGAAATGAAAGAAAACTAGCCTGTAGTACTACAGACAATCCATGTTTGCTCTAAAAAAATAATACAATTTTACTGTAGCACCTTCAAACTCCAACTATTGAGTGCCTGATAAAAATGGATGTTTCGTATAGCTATCTGACATCATTGTTTGTGCTTATTAAGTTTTGATTTACATTTATAATTACCTCTTTTGATAAGTCCAAGCTCAAAAAGGAAGCACTCATATCTGTTTTCTTATTCATTTTATAAACCTCTTTCTATTCCAAACAATTATTCATTGACTACTTGCCAGCTGGAAGGACCCTACTTTTAATGTTGACCCCTCACCTCATTGACAGAATTCATGGACCCCCAATGTAGGTGCTTATTAAAAGAAATCAAACTGTGAAGTTCATAACACTAGAACATTTTTTCATCCCAAGTCCTATAGTGAATCAAGAGCCCAAACCCAAGGTTTTAACAAGCTACTTGATAAAAGGAAGAAATATGCCATTCTCTTACTTTTTCTTTCTTCCTTCCTTTTTTCCTTCCTTCTTTCCTTCCTTCCCTCCCTCCTTCTTTCCTTCCCTCCTTGCTTCCTTCCTCCCTTTTTCCCTTCCTCTTTCTTTCCTTCCCTCCTCCCTTCCTCCCTTCTTCCCTTCCTCCTTCCTTCTTCCTTCCTCCCTTCTTTCCAGATGAAATTTCTTAATTAGTGAAACAGCTGATTCAGTGAGACCATAAGAAAGTTTTCCTCTTATTTGTCCCTTCATAAAAGAAGCATGGTTCCTATTCCCGGCACTTTTTGCAGCTCCATTTCTATCCAACATAACATGCCCACTTACCCAAGTGCCACCCCCAAAATAGAAATATCGCTATGCAAGCTGCATTTTTTTCATGGTAAGAGTTCACTTATCAAGGAGAAAACAAGCTAATCATTTTTTTGCACATCACATATCCTTAAAGTACATGTACCTATGTTTAGAGTGAGCAATATATGTAGAATCATCCATTTAAAAAAATACCAGGCTGGAGAGATGGTTCAGTGGTTAAGTCACTTGCCTGCAAAGCCCAATGACCTGAGTTCAATTCCCCAGTACCCACACAAAGCTGGATATACAAGGTGGCATATATATCTGGAGTTCATTTGTAGTGACTAGATGCCCTGGTGCGCTCTCTCTCTCTCTCTCTCTCTCTCTCTCTCTCTCTCTCTCTCTCTCTCTCTCTCTCTCTCTCTCTGTTCTTTCTCCATGTCTTTCTTCTTGCAAATAAGTAAATAAAACATTTTAAAAAAAATATTTTTAAATGTCATATGTTCTCAAGAAATAGACCACTTGCTCACTGTGTGAATGAAGGCTGCCCAGTGTGCTTATTCTTCTCCGCTAGTCAGAAGACTCTCTGGCTCATCTGAGATGACAGCCAGGAACGTTGGAGAACACAGGGCAGGAACACTGAAAACAGTGAGGAGGGGAAGGACTACTGGCTGCTGCATGCAAGCCAGTGGGTCAGGGTCAGATTAAACTCATTTATTTACTGGCACAGCACACCTGCTTATGGGCTAGTTCCGTGCTGAGGGAAACAGAGGGTGAAGCCTCTGGATTCCAGGCACAGGAGCAGTGTGTTCACACTATTTTTTGTTTTTCTTTTTAGTTTTTTGAGGTAGTGTCTCACTCTAGCCCAGGCTGACCTGGAATTCACTATGTTGTCTCAGGGTGGCTTTGAACTCATGGTGATCCTCCTACCTCTGCCTTCCGAGTGCTGGGATGAAAGGCACACACCACCATGCCTATAATAATAATAATAATAATAATAATAATAATAATAATAATAACAATAACATTATTATAGGCATAGTTATTATTGGCCTAGAGGTTTTTTTTTCTTATTCTCCTTCAATAGATATGAAGCTGAATCTGTTCACTAGTCCAAAGCATGAATTTGATCCCTTCTCTGAGGGCCCAGGTAAGATGGCGGAAGGATTGCTCATCCCCAGCCAACAGCTGCCAGCTTGGATGGTGGACCCATAATCAAGCCAATCAGCGCTTCCTACACAAAACCTTCTCAACAGCCTGAGAGCCAAAGGCCCCGTTCATGCCACCAGATTTCGCTTTCAATTCAAGTCTTACAATTAGTCAGCTTTGTGTTTTGTTCACACTTGTGCTTTATGATGGTTATTTAGGCCCTGCACAATAGTCTCCAAGAATATGTTTCCTTAATCCGTGCCTTCCTCCTACTCAGCAATGTTGCTAAAAACATGCAGAGGCATTCAGTGAAGGTCATGAGCGATGCTGGTTGTTAAGGCAACAGGTTTCTTTGCCTTCAGCTTCCCATTGTACGAAGCACCGTTCAGAAATCTCAAAGTGCTTCATATCTTTCCCTGGCTTCATAGCCTAGACCTTCCATCCTGATAGTCCAAAGTCCTTAGTAGTTGCTCATATTGCTGCGTCTTCATAGAAGATGTGTCACCAAACTCACTCATAAGAAGACATATGTCCTACCTGCCATAGATGGTTAAAGTCTCCTAAAAGAAACTTGTCATTTATATTGCACTTGTAAAAACACAAGTTTCATTATAGCATCTGACAGTCCAAAAAATGGGAAAGAACAGCTTTAGAAATAACTAAGCGCCATGATCATCTTTTTCTCCCTATACCAAGCAGTTCTGAAAAGCACCAAACATCCAGTGGCCATATTGAAAACAAAAACTGAAAACACAGCAGGAGATTAGAAATCACTCTCCCTTGATGGAGAAATGACAGACAGTTAACAGGAAGTAGAGCCAGCAACCAAGTTTTTACTCTGTCAGAAAAATTGGAGAGGACAAAGGGATGATTAGTTTCGTTTTAATTTTCCCTTGATGTTTGTGTAGTGTGTGTGTGTGTGTAATGTGTGTATTCGTGTGTGTGTGATGTGTGTGTTCATGTGTGTGTGTGTGTGTTCCCAATCCCTGTGGGAAACAGTATGGTGCTTCCTCAAAAAATGAAACACATATATTCCATATGACTTGGATATGTCACTCCTGGGTACTGAAAGAACTCCAAGTCACAATATCACTGAGATAATTGTACACTGAGGTTTTTAAGTACTGTTTATAATATACAGAACCAACCTAGGTGTCCATCAATGAAGGAATGGATTTTAAAAAGTGATATAATTATATATATATATATATATATATATATATATATATATATATATATATATATATATATATATATAATTTAGCCATTAAGAATGGAATGGATGCAACTGCAGATTTTCACGTTAAGTGAAGTCAATGGTATTTTCTGTCATTTGTCAGCCCTAGATTTTATGTAGGCACATAAAATCACATAAGTATATAAACCATGAAAGGAAAAGTGAAATTGTCCATAGCTACAAAAGGGAATAACAAGTGGGGCAGAGAAAAGGAACGGTGCAAGAGGAATTCCCTGAAAGTACGTTATACACCTTGTCATGGTCTGATCCAGGTGTCCCCCACAAACAAATGAATGTGGTCTCAGTGATCGATCCTCAGCTGATGGCAGTTTGGGAATTACAACCTCGTTAGAGCTGTGTTGTTGGGGGCGGTCTTATGGGGTTATAAGCCAGCTTTCCTTTGCCAGTGTTTGGCACACCTTCCTGCCATTGTTTTTAGTGCTGTGGCAGAGGTGATGTCCAGCCCTCTGCTCATGCCATCGTTTTCCCTGTAGGATGGAGTCTCTCCTTGAGTCTGTAAGCCAAATAAACCCATTCCTCCACAAGCCGCTTTTGCTTTGGTTCTTTCTGTACAGCAACTAGAAAGCTGACCTCAACAATTCAAGAAATTGACCTTATAAAACTCAGTATAAAGTATAATGAATATACGCCAACTTTTTAAAGGAATTCTGGAATGGCATACTATTGAATGGGTACATACCCCTTATATATAAACTTTTACCAGGATTTCTAGGTTCAGCAATAACACTATAATAGCAGAAGAAGAATAACGCCACTACTAATTATTTATGTCTGATAAATATTAAATAAAATCTCAAAGGCTTATTCAAAAAGAATTTTCTGTTTGATATTAAGTGAAACCATGAAAGGAATCAGTACATCTGAATACTCAAAGTTGGGTGCCAACGACAATAAGAGGTACACTGGAAGGCAGCACCCTTGACTGCTCTGGCCAAAAATAACTCAGTCATTTAGACATAGGACCAGAAAGACTTCTCACTTATTTGAGATAAACCACTGCCATTGCTCATAGTTTATTCATGCAATCCAGCATTGTGACAAATAATGAAATTGTAATATCAGTAAAAATAGTTTGGAATTCCATCTATGTTTCTCAAATTCATATGAACCTTGGATTCTCATGGTCAGACCTTGCTCATTTTAATGTCCTGTTCTCTTGGGCTCGTGTTTATTTTGCAGCCTTTGACTCATCATGTTTCTGTTCTTACACAGATTACACATGAAAAATGAGCCTTTCCCCATGATATACTAAATGCCACTTTCATGAAATAGGAAGGCACTAGGTCCATGGGAATCAGTAGACTTGAGAGATGACACTTTGCTGATCCTCACAGTGCATAGCTGTTGTGGTTAGCTTTCTAGTTGCTGCACAGAAAGAACCCAAACAAAAGTGGCTTGTGGAGGAATGGGTTTATTTGGCTTACGGACTTGAGGAGAGACTCCATCCTGGCAGGGAAAACGATGGCATGATCAGAGGGCTGGACATCACCTCCACCATAGCACTGGAAATAGCAGCAGGATGGTGTGCCAAATACTAGCAAGGGGAAACTGGCTTATAACCCCTATAAGCCCGCCCCCCAACAACACAGCTTCATCGAGGTTGTAAAACCCAAACTGCCATCAGCTGAGGATCGATCTATCAGAACACATTCATTTGTTTCAAATCATGACAATAGCTTAAATCTTCTTAACACTGGTTGATTTTTTTGCCCAAATGTCACATAAACCCTCCATAATGCTGACTGATTTTCCCAGCTATTAGAATATCAAGGACTGCAGAATTGTGACTGGGAGGGCAAGTATATTCGCACAGTACCCTGGTTTTCACTACAGACTATTCCTGCTTGGTTGCAAGAATGGACAGATATGAGGGCAGAAATCTCTCCTGTCAGGCTGCACGCACACAGACTCTGGCAGGACAAGCTGTCTTTCTTTACTTTGGTCTGTCCTGTCTTAGAAATGTGACATTGAGAATTAAAGAGTGTCTGTGAACTTTTCAAACAACTCTTGCCTTTTCTTCTGGAAGAGATCAGAAAAGGCCAGCCCTGTGCTGGCATGCACTATTAGAGACTTGGGAATTCAATAATTATCTTTGAAAGTCCTGCTGACAGAGTTGATCTTCACCAGAGTGGAGTGAATAGAGGAAAATATTACAAAATGCCTCGAAGAATATGGAAATTAGTTTAGCCATGGGAGTGAAATTAGCAAGAAGCTGCACCAACTAGAAGAGATTAGTCATCCGTAGAAGTTCCACAGAGATTTCATAAAATGGGAAAACTAAGCAGATTTGGAAATACGCTAGGTTTTATAAGATGACTTGGGCAAGAACTTATAGATGCAGAACTGGGAAATGAAAACTGAAACCTAGTCTTTTATTTTAACCAAACTGAGGATGAAGAAGAATGGATTGTACAGGCTCATCAAAGAAGCCAAGGGGGGAGGGAATGACACCATGAAAAGTTAAATATAATCGGACTAGAAGACTCTTGGTGAGTCAAACTGGACCTTCCATTTGCACATGGATGTTTACTGATAGAGAGAAGGCTAATTATATATCTCAATATATTTCACTGCCAAGATAGTCTTCCCATATTGCTCTGGTCTGGTGCTACACTTGCCAGGCAACCTTCTGGAGAAAGCAAATGAATTCCCATGCAGATTTTCCAAGAACCAGTATATGAACACAGGCTGACATAAAATTTTGGCTTAGTCTGAGGTTTTCATTAGCTTCTTAGACTTTAGTTTCCATATCTGTACTGTAATGTGGATCTAATCACAGTGTGAGTAGGAATTAAATGAACAAAGGCATGTTAAGTGTTTAGAGTCATGCTTATAAATATATTCCAATTTTAATTGCATGTTAAATATTACCACTATTGTTGCAAATTATTATGTTGGCAAGAAGCTGAGTCAGAGAGGTATGTGTTAATCAGAATGTGTGAGCATTTCCTATCAATTTCCGTGCAATGATGCAGGAACCTTATTTACAGAAGCAGGTTGTGGTATATATTTAGTCTATAGCTTAAAGTTTGTTGATGTCTGTTATTGATTAGGTGGTGGAGAAAACATACTAGGAACCAGTTGTAATATAAATTGAGATGATTTTGAATTTGAGATAGACAAATAGAGATTAAATCCAAATTCATCTACCTATCTATGTACTGGGGATATATGAATAATGACCAATATTATGAATTACTGTTAATTTTCAGAATAATGTGGCATTATGGTTACATTTTAGGATAGCCCTTTCTCTGAGGATGTGTTAATAAAATATTTTTGGATGAAGTGATTCAAAGTTTATGACAACTTCAAAATTATTGACAGAGAGATGTGGTAAGAACATAGGTAATACCAATGTCCAAACATGACAATTGTTCATTACATTACATACATGCTATTTTTGTGCATGTTTTAAATTCCTCATAATAAGTTTTCTGTGTACTACAACACATAATATATTATCTTAATCTCTCTTCCCATTCTCTCTCTCATTATCTAGCATACAGACACACAATGTTGTATAGCAAATAACACACACACACAGACACACACTGTTGTATAGCAAATTCCTTTGAATTTAACTTCTCTTCCAGTAGGAGGAGGGGAACCAGGAGCCAGGGGGGTCAATAAGTCTGAAAGAGCTAACTGAAAAAGGACAGAAGACCACTCCCCAAGGTTATAGGATCAGTAAGTCTCCTGAGGGGCATACCCTGACCAGTAAGGGTTATGTAGCAATTTTCTCTGAATTGAAACATTCCCTCCTATGGGGAGGTTGGAGGCTCAGGCAATCTGGGAAAGCTAAAGCCTAAAATGTTGCAAGATGCTTCCTAAAGTTATATAAAAGATACACACCTGCCAGGGCTGGGAGGAGAGACTCTGACCTGTGCACCCCCAGAGCAGCTGAGCTCCTTGTAAGTCTTGCAGTGTGCTGTACAAATGAAGCTTCCAAACATAATCACCTACGCTGGGGTGGGCTTTTCAGTGATAAAGCTGCCTTTGAGTCATAATATACCTATAAATAACTCCTCATTCTGCACAGTAAGTAACTCTAATAAACTCATTGGCTTACCAAGATTGGTTTTGATTCAATTGTACTCTATTCTGTATCTGCGCCCCCTTTGGAGTGAATAGACACCTGTTTGCATCTCCCAGGGATAAAGACAACGCAATACACACATACGTCACAGAAGCATATACTGAGTGACAGTCAGATTCAAGAAAAGAATCGGAAGCAAGGTTCATGACATAGGATCTCTCTTGCACTGTCACAACTCTTGTCTCAAGTGACATTTGAATTGGAATGTAACTGAAAGAGAGACAAAGTGGAACTCAATTGTATGACGTGAGGAAGATTCCAGTCATAGACTTATTGATGGGATGCCACTTTCCAAAATGACAAAAGGATTCAACAGGAGACGGGATAAAGGACCAACTGTCATCTCAGAAGCCTTCAAGACAAGAGCCAGCCAACTTTGAAGAAACTATGGGAATTGGGTATGGAATGTGGTGCATACATTGAATCATAGTTACAGAGCAAAATTCTAGCTCTTTCTTATTAGTCTTTCATCACCCTGCATCATTTTTCTTCATCAGCCAAAATCATTCTCACCATTATAATTTGTTCAAATATCACTCTGGGTATGATTTGTTCTCCACAATGCCTTACTGATTTCCTCAGACATACCTGCTTGCATCATGATGCATGTTTACTGGTCGATTGCCCTACCCCTATTATGCTTGGAACCATTTGAAACACACAGCATCATCCTCTTGGTGTTCAGAGCAACCTGTACACAGCCTTTTTCACTGTCATTCATCAGAAACATCTTGAGTGACAGCACACACATGAAAGAAGTAGGAAGTGTTCATACTTTACCTACCCACAATGTTATATTAGATCCCTCCTTTTCTCTGTAGAGTATTAGTTACCAAGACCAAGTTCAATGTACCTCGACCATGATGTATTTCTGAATCCCATCTGTATGTGTCTGTCAGGGGAGAATTCTCATACAATAATTTCAAGTTACTTCTGGATAAACATGAATATATTGTTCTCACTGAATTCTGATCTTTGGATGTTAGGGACTGTGCCTTGCATGACATCTTATATAGTAGCAGTTCCAAAATGAATTATTGTGTGTGAGTGTAAGGTCCAGACCCCCCCCCCAAGACAGACCACCAGAGACTCAAGTCAGAGCAAAAGCAAGGGTCACTTTATTCAGACAGTTTTGAACCCGGACCGTGGTCAGTCAGTCACTTAGAGAACTGAGACCAATGGTGCGGAATGCAGAAACTTAAGCCTTTTTATAGACAGAAGTAAACAACTTTGGGGAATTTCCAGTCCAAGGGTTAGGGTCTGTGTAAACAGGTTACAAAAGCCAGATAAGTGGAACTAAGACCAAGGCCGGAGCAGAAGTCCCGTGTTTAGTTATTCTTATCTCTCCACATTCCTATAGCGTAAGCATTTCACAGAAGCCAAAATAGCTGTTAGTCACTTAATTCTTCCTTCTAGACAGCTGCTCATCTCAGGGCCTTATGACACCCAGAGACTCAAGTGAGGAATTTTAAAACAAGCCCTTAGCTATTTCTTTTAAAAATAAGTATTTTAGCCATTTTCTATTTTACAAGAGAAACATGAATGTCACAGGCACATTTCATATGAGTGAGTGAATGAATGATGTTGAGTGAGTGAATGAATGTGTTACATGTCTATACCTATATATCTCACACTTCAAATTTATTTCAATAACTTCTCAAATAATTAGTTTGCTCCATTTACCAAGTCTATTTTCTATACTTTTCATGGACTGAATTAGTTCCTTGGGAACTTGTCTCCTTCCAGAACATTTAAAACCTACTTGCCTTTGACAGGGAACTTCTCTACATTTAGCTATATTTAGAATAAAATATATTTTAGTTTTCAATTTTCTACATTTCTCATTCTTCTGCTCTCCTAACAATTATTTTTTAATTGCTTCTATCTCTTTCTGTGATGGTTAAGTTTTGTTGTCAACATGAACTTTTTAGTAATCTTGAGTGTGTGTCTTCCTTCCTGGAAGGGCGGTGCAGGAAGGAAATTCCAGACACTCAGAAAGTCAACAAATCTGGGATAGGGTTGCAAGACCCCACCCTAAGGCTAGATAAAGGGGAAAAAAATTTCTCTCTCCCCCTGACTGTTTGCTATTGTGGGTGTGATGCTGATGATGACTTCTTTCTCTTTTTTTGAACCTGTGAAAGGGGACCAACCTTTCACATTATGGAACTTCCCCTGGATCTGTGGCTTCAATAAATCCTTTCCTCCCATAACTGTGCCTGGTTTGGAGATTCATCACAGCAGCATGTGGCTCACTACCACACTTTCTTTCTTTTCTTTCTCTTTCTTTATTCTTTCCTTTTTCTTTCTCTTTTTCTTTCTCTTTATTTCTTTCTTTTCTTTCTTTCTCTTTCTTTTCTTTCCCTTTCTTTTTTCTTTCTTTTCTTTCTCCTTTTTTATTCTTTCTTTTCTTTCTCTTTTTCTTTCTCTTTTATTCTTTATTTCTTTCTTTTTCTTTCTCTTTCTTTTCTTTCTTTTTCTTTTTTCTTTCTATTTTATTTCTTTTCTTTTTGTTTCTTTTTTCTTTTTTCTTTTTATTCTTTCTCTTTTTTATTCTTTCTTTCTTTCTTTCTTTCTTTCTTTCTTTCTTTCTTTCTTTCTTTCTTTCTTTCTTTCTCTCCTCCCACAGCACATTTCTCTACTTACTTGCTAACAGGAAGTAGATCAAGCTACTCTACTGTGACCCACTATACTTATGTTCCTCAGAATGGTTGTGCTTTATTAGAAAATATATTTTCTGAAAGCAGACTTGTAAGAAAAAAATTTCAAATTCATGTGCAGATGAAGTAATTTAATGTTTTAAATTAATTTTTTTTAATTCCAGTATCTCTGCCCCTAGGATTCACCTTTATTTTCTTTTACTGGTTATTTTTATATACCATATTTCCTTAGCAAATTTGCTTTTACACATGTTAAAATAATTTGTCACTTTAGTAGTATTGTCTCATGAGGCTGACAAAGAAAATTTCTAATTTCTGTAATTCAACCCTTTAGCTCATCAAATGCCTAAGATTAAGACTTTTACTTTACTGTATTTTTCAAAATGAAGGGTGAGAAAAAAAAAAGAAGCTGCCACACTGCCCACCATTAGCAATACTGGAAGCTATTCATTTCCCCACTTAACTCTAGCATAGAATACACCAGTGGTAGTTGGTTCAAGCTACTATGGAATAAAATTTCATAGCTTAAAGACTTTCTTGCTCAATTCTACGAATTAGAGTTTCACAAATGCTTTAGTAGAAAGAAACTTCTGAGATCAAGTACAGTTGAGATTGGCATGTGACAAAAATTAAAAACTTTAGAGTTCATTTTAGACTCTGAAGGGTTCTGCAATAACCTAGTTTAAAACTAGGCAAGCGTCACCTTGGTTGAGTATCCAGCTCCATCACTTGGTAGGCAATGATTTCAAGGTTTCATGCTCAGCTTCTTCTATGAACCTGTGACAGCTAGGTACCACATAGAATTCTGGTGATGATCACTGGAATCAGTACAAGCAAAACACTTAGAATGATGCCTGCCTCAGAGTAAATATTTACAAAATATTTTATGTCATATAAACACCTGCAAAACCACATATTTAGATCGTGTGCAAACAGAGGGGATCTGGTAGCTTATTGCCTGAGGTTGTTTCCCTCTGAGCTGCTGAGGGGTGCCTGATGCAATCAGTAATAATTGTACTTGCAGGTCTTGTGATCAAATTATTCTTTCCAAGGAAGACTTTATAATTTACTATAATTCAGTAGCATGACACCCTTCCCTTAGCCAGCTATTGTTCTCAAATTATTCTCATACTGGTTTAGAATAATCCGATTTGACCCTTGTTTACTGTTGCCAGGAAGATTAAAGTGTTTAGCAGCCAAAAATGCAAGAGCCTCTGTCCAGTATTCCTGGACTAATCCGTGTCATTCACATCTTTGGTAGCCTGAAGAACACCATACTAGGCATTGGTCCAATTCCTTGAATGCACTGAGACAATGCTGTTAAAACTCTAGCTCGGGAAGAAAGAAGTTGAATTTGCCACTCAAGCATCATTCAAAATAAACCCTCGGCAAGGTGAATTTATTCCTATTTTGACCCCCTGAAAAGGGGGCATGTTAGAACTCCAGAAATCATAGCTATTGAAATATGGCTTTAGAACCAATACAATTAGAGTAGAATCTCCCAAGCAAGCATAAAGCCATTGTAATTCAAGAAAAAATGTGGGATTAAAACAGGTTTATTATTTTAAAAAAATAAAATATGGGGAAATAAAATGCTAGCCAGCAATGTTTCAGTTTGATACTTTAGGGTAAGCATTTGCAAAACATGCACACCTGTGAACTCTGAAGTATTACATATCACACGTAATGTTTGATTAATCATCAAAGATGATTACACTAAGTGACATCCACAGTAATTTAAACAGATATATAAATGGTTCCTAATTACAGGATATTGGGTTCTGTAATTCATTGCTTAGCAAAGAGGTATTTGTTGTGTAATTGCTGCATCTTTCTGAGATACTTGCTCTGCATTTATGGTGTAGTTTATCCCAAGCTTGCAGGCTACTAACTACCATTGACTCCCATGTGTCTAAACTCAAGACATCTTTAATAAAGGGGAAAAACCACAATTACCTTAGCAGAAGATTTGCTCTACAACACTTCCAAAGGCCAAGAATGGGGAAAGATTTAACAAACACAGTTAACACTTGATTTTTTCCTCACCATTGAAGGGCCGCATTAGTGTGGCTAATCATACAGCCCAAGAACAATATGCAATATAGCTCAAGCCAATGCCACAATAGATTCATTCTGTGAACTCTAGGAGCTTATATCTAATATTACTTGGTGGCAAGATACTACGTCCGGTGTTCAGTAGAAAAAATATACACAAACTCCCCACTTAGGTAATAATGCAGAGTGCAGAGAAAAGCTAAAAGAAAGAATGAACGGTTATTTAAAAATCTTTTTTCCTATACCTTATGAATATAATGAATAGATTTGGTCATGCCCTGAAAGCTGCCTGCTCTTTAATTGTGTTCAATTGTCCACTTCGTTTAAGTAGAGAATAAAATAAAGTGCTCTATGTATTTGTATGTGTGTATGTGAGAGTGACAGAAAGAAATAAAAAAAGAAAGAGAAAGAAAAACTGGCTCCCTCTGGTGCAGTTTATAACCCCCTATTCTATGGACAGATCTGTATGTGCACCAAGGAAGGACCCCAGTGGGTAGGGGACAGAGAGGAGGGAAATGGGGACACATTCACAAGATTTGATCATACAATGTATATACTTATTCATAATAAAGATATTAAAAAAGAAGAAATAAATAGGGGATTTAGGATAAACGTGTCAGCAGTTTCAGACATGTAGAATTTGTTCTGTTATTATTTTTTAAAATAAAAATAGGTGAGATGCTGACCCCAAAATTCAGTTAAGGGAATGCATTTATATCCAAATAACTGAAATATTTACAATCTCATGCCAAATGGAATTTTTCCATGATAATGACTCTTCTGTAGAGAACACTTATGAATTTCAGGCAGCACAGTTGGCATGGAGCAATTTAGACCTATCTAGTGTCTTTTCCTGGAGATCAGTGAACAATGAGAAAGTAATCCCATTAACAGATGATAATGGAATATATATATATATATATATATATATATATATATATATATATATATATATATATATATCCAATACCAATAGTTTGTGTATTGATAACATCACATACTTTTAGGAAATTATGGTTCCAGATGAAATAATAGTCAAGATATTAATGAAATGCATGAAGGTAATGGGAGTTAATTACAAATACCAAATGCACTACAGCATGAAAGACAGACATCTCTGGGTAGATTTCTCTAGCATTAAGAAAATAAATCTTTCTGATTATGACAGGACATGTCTGGACATATTAAAACTACACGATTCAGGGCACTCAAGTCCTATTTAGTTAGACAGATGGAATGAAAAGACAAATAAATATAAAGCATTGACAGTTCATTCTAGCAATGAGAAAATTAATCACAAACAACCAAATTGCTTTTCTCCCCTTGTTACTAGAGGAAAAGATTAACTAGTGTCTTATATTCTCAGTCAATGTAAAAATATAAAGTGAGTGAAGTCCACGATAAAGCCACCCAGAGATCAGTAAGGTATGAACGATGGCATGCTTTACAAATGTCTCACTATTATTCTCAAGATCACTCCATCACAGCCTGTGGTGCCCATAGTTCAGCCCAAGCATGATAAAAGGTTACTATAGACTTGTTTTGATACTAAGTACAAACTAAAAGACATTGTTCAGAGCTGGTGGTATAGTTAATAGGTATAATGTTTGCTCAGCATATGTGAAACCTTGAGTTCAACCCCCAGTATTGCCAAATAAGCAAAGGAAAGA
>PVHP010014543.1:0-38951 GCA_004024765.1 Zapus hudsonius | reverse complement strand
TAAAAAGGAACCAAAAAAATGTGCTCTGCCGGATGGAACAATTTTATTAGGTGAAGAGAAAATGGTGATATAGAATTGTGTTCCTACAGATGGAACTCAGTGGATAGAATGCCTGACAAGTACCCTTGATCGCCTGGGTTCAATTCCCAGCACCACAGAAAGCAAGCCTGATGGTGTGCAGCTGTGATCCCAACAACTGGGAAGTGAAGGCAGCAAGACTAGAACTTTAACTTCTGCTACATAGGGAGTTTGAGGCCAACATGGGCTATAGGAAACTCTGTCAGTCTCAATCAAAACCAACAATAAATAAATATAATTAACAATAAAGTGGTTATGTAATCAATGGGAGAAGCTGATGGATGGGAATTACCTGCAGTAATTGTGATGAGAGAGAACAAAGAACTGTGCATGATTGTGGAAAATAGACATTTGAGTGAGAAAAGTTCAATAATGTAAAGACAGGAACAAAGGGAGAAGAGAACACTTGTAATACTGAGATAACCTACCTCATGGTCAGATATATAAAAGCTTACTTTAGATCTTTAAAAATATGATATATTTAATATTGTATATATATGTATATATATGATTAAGAGTCATGTACAATTCATAGTGAAAATGATATCCTAAGGAACAATGCCTTTCCTGATTCAGAAAACTGCTTGCTAGAAGGACAAGTGGATGGGAGGTCTCTGCAACTCCAAAAGACTCTCAGCAGAAGAGACTGCGTTCAGCTTGCTAGGAACAGGGTATATTTGCTGTCTTCTAGAAATATCCCTATATTCTTTTTTGCTTGTTTTAAAATATTTTATTGATTTATTTATTTGAGATAAAGAAAGAGAGAGAGAGAGAGAGAGAGAGAGAGAGGAGAAGAGAGAGAGAATGGGTTCACCAGGACCTCCAGTTACTGCAAAGGAACTCCAGACACATGTGCCACATTGTGGGTACTGGGGAACCAAACTTCTGCCTTGCAGGCAAATGCCTTGACAGCTGACAATCTCTCCAGCCCCCCTATATTCTTTTTTCAATCAATCATCATCAATGGCATTAAGTGTTTTCTATAACTAAGACCACCACTGTCACTTTTTGGTCATTTCCAAGGCAGACTTTAAATTGAGAACTACAGGATTGCAGGCTTGCATCAGAACTGCTTTGCTGGCCTGCTCTCTGTCAGAAAGGAGAGAAGAAACATCAGAGTAGCCTCACTTCCACCCCATCCATGTTTCTCTTTCTTTCTCTAATGAATTCTAATGTTCTTACATCTTCCCAGGGACTAGACCTGACAGCATCAGTCCACAATAAAGTGAGCAGGAGGTCACACAACAATACAGCAGGAAGAATGAACTACAATTAAGCCAACATAATTGCATACAAGCAACATCCTACAAAGTAGCAACAATACATCTTTGGCTCAAAGTAATGAGGGATCAGGAGATGAGAATATTCCTGAGCTCAATCAAGTGGTATTAAAGCTCACAGTGAAGGAACATCAGCAAAATCTCATCCCCCCATCTAATCCTCAGAAGGAAGCCTGTCCCCCATCTAATCCTAAGAAGTAAACTTGTCTCCCATCTAATCCTCAGAAGGAAGCCCATCTTCCCACCTAAACCTCAGAAGGAAGCCCATCCCCCCATCTAATCCTCAGAAGGAAGCCTGTCCCTCCAAAAGCACAATGTTTCCTTTTGAAGGTGTATTTCATTCAGTCCCATTTTGGGAGATGAATAGTAGATCTCTTGGTTTTTTTTCTTTATTGTTGTTGTTGTTATTTGCTTTTTTTTTTTTTCTGTTTGGTTGTTTTCTCTCTAGCCCAGGCTAGTCTGAAATTCACTATGTAGCCTCAAGGTGGCCTTGGACTCACAGTTAGATCTTTTCTTTATTACATGTATCAAGGTTCAGTGGCAATAATAATGGAAACAAAGTTAATCAGTGCTTGCAGACTATTATCAACATGGTGTCCAATATGTCAGAATCATTCCATAGGTTGGTATTTTCATTCTGATAGCCACTTGAGTGTGCATTTACCTTGAAATGATTTCTATCCCACCTTCCCCATCTCTGCAAACCAGCGGTGGGTGTGCATTGAAGAATTTTCTTGTTTAAGTCATCAAGAAAAGTGAACTGCTCTAGGGAAGGAAATGGCTTGGAGGAACTTGAGGTCCACGATAAACTGAGCCCAGATATTGCCTGTCATCTCACCCAGAGAAGGGCCAAAGAGGCCATGGTAGAGCCAAGCATGGAAAAAGAACATAGACATGGGAGATTTCATTTTATTTAGAAAATATTTGGTTATTTGGGGGTATTGTAGGAAAGATTTGTTTAACTTTGGTTGGATGTGTTTGAATTTATTCTTCCCACATGTGCCAGGAATGTAGCTCAGTGGTACAGTGCTCACCAAGTATGTATAAGGCTATCCAAAAATATATAGTTACTACATGAGTGGATGAATAGCTGATCACTCAGAAAATACTTAGTGAAGGTTCTTTATTGTTGTAACATGGTCATTTCATTACCAAAACAGGCCATTGTATTTGTCTCTTTCTATAAAAGGCAATTGTTGCAGTCAACTTGCTCTTTTGCTGCACAGAAAGAACCCAAACAAAAGTGATTTGTGGAGGAATGGCTTTATTTGGCTTACAGACTCAAGGGAAGACACCATCCTGGCAGGGAAAATGATGGCATGAGCAGAGGGGTGGACATCACCTCTGCCACAGCACTGCAAACAGCGGCAGGAAGGTGTGCCAAACTCTGGCAAGGGGAAGCTGGCTTATAACCCAATAAGCCCGCCCCTGACAACACAGCTCCATCGAGGTTGTAAAACCAAAACTGCAGTCAGCTGAGGATTGATCAATCAGAACACATTCAGTTGTTTGTAGGGGACACCTGGATCAAACCGTGACAGCAATGTTGTTAAATTTTGTTGTTAACTTGACCTTTTTAGTAATCTAGGGTGGGGCTCTGAGGATGTTCATTGGAAGGCAGCCCTGTCAGTAGGGGGCAGGATGCAAGGAAGCTTAGGGAAGCTAGAACAAAGATCCTTTTCCTTGGATGGCCATGAAGGAAGGAAATTCCAGAGACTCAGGGAGTCAACAGGTCTGGGAAAGGGTTTCAAGACTCCGTCCTAAGGCTTCCTAAAGAAGAAGGAAATGTCTCTCTTCTGTAATTGTCTCCCTGTCTGCCTGCTGGTGCTTGTCATGCATCTCTTCTTTGACATTGGAAAGAAGCTTCCTCAGCCTTCCAGCCTGGGCTGAAGACCAGCGCCTCCCCAGGACACCTTTCAGGCCTCAGGGCTGGATTGGGACGGTTGAGGCATCCAGCCATGTGGACTCACTCTTGGTTCCTTGATTCTTGGGTTTGTAGACTGCTATTGTGAGAGTACCATGAGCTAATCCAATAAATCCCCAAATTTTTTTACTACTATAAATCCTGTAAGTACTCTTCCTCTAGAGAACCCTAATATATTACGTGAGGTCAAGACTTAGACATATAAGAGAATCATAGGCTAACTCTTTAAGGATGAGATCTTGATTTCCAAACAAGAGTGAATTACACAGAGTGAAGAAATAGCATAGAAGAGAGAGAGAGAGAGAGAGAGAGAGAGAGAGAGAGAGAGAGAGAGAGAGAGATTGTGGCCATTGCAATTGAGCTGAGCATCACATTAAATACCTTGGCAAACTTCACAGATCTTGCTTTATTCCTCCTTTCTTTCCTTTCCCTGCAAACTTGTAAAATGGACAAGTGCTGAGCTAATTTGAACAGCATGTGGACTATAATCTTCTTTAGAGACTATACTTCAACCTGTTAGTCTTGACCTGTTAGGCAAAACTTCTGTTCATAAGACCCCCAACAAAAGGGACAACAAAAGGCATTATCTAAAATGTTGTTCTTGTCAAACAAGATGCTACATAGAAGGAACCAGAACAGATGGGACATTAAGAAGATATGGCCATGGGAATTTTCCTTAGATAGAAAAATGAGAGAGAGAGAGAGAGAGAGAGAGAGAGAGAGAGAGAGAGAGAGAGAGAAAGAGAGAGAGAGAGAGAGAAACAAGTCAGAGAAAGAAGAGGACTCTAAAAGGCACTAGGGAAGGATATAGAAAATTATCAGTGAAACAGAACATTGATGAAAATAGAATATCAGGTATTTGGAATTTTCAAAATATTCTCAGATTTTAAAAGGCTACTCTATATGTTTGGAGCATGTATACCTATGTATGTAATAGAGGCTTGCTTACAGATATCACTTGACACTTGATGGGTTTCACCACTGATATCAGACAACTCAATCCTTTCTCGTGTGAGGCACTTAGTTACTAGACTGTAGGGAGCAAGGAACAGCACCATAGGCCATCATTCTGTCTTCACGAGAGTGACAGACATAATTCCAGACCCAATGGGAGTGGTACTTATGAGCCTATGAATTTGATTGTGCAGGTGTACATAAATTCCCCTCTGTCTCAAAGGGAGTTGACTTAAAAGCCTGTATGTAACTGAACCTGAAAAGTCAGTAGTAGGGGTTTCAGGGGAATCTCTTTTATTCTAGCAAAGAAGTAGGCACCTCTCAGAAATGCTTAGGTCGACTAATTAAACCCATTCCATTCTCTTTTGGCATCTTTTTTTATTTTATTTTTGCTTAACTAAGGGGAAAGTATGCATTATTTAAAGGAACCAAACAGAAAGAAAAGACAAAGAAAAGAAACCATTTTGATTCAAACCTTGGCAAATATCCAACTAGCAATAACTTGAAGATTTAATATTATTATATGCACAAAAAAATAAAGCCTAATGCTCATCCAAGCATAATTCAATCAAAGCTCTCTCTCTCTCTCTCTCTGGGAACCTTCCTACTGACAATACAATGTCGTGCAAAATAAACAATAAGATGCAGAAACTATAGTAAGCAGTTTAGGAAATTACATATCAAATATCTTTCTGGGAGCCTGGGGGGGTCTTATGAGCAAAAGTTTTGCCTAACAGGTCTCATTGCATATGCAGATTTAAATAATTCACTTGTTTAAGAAATCTCCTATTCTTTATTTACCCGAGCATATCAGCAGTGGCTCGCTGCCAGGAGTCAGGCCAAAAGTCGAAATTAACAACAAAAAAAAGGTTTTGTTTTTTTGAGGGAAGTGATATGAAAATAAGTAGCCTGTCTAAAATATTGCAGCGAAGTCACATACAGTTCCAGTCTGTATATGTGACTTCAGAAGCCAGGGTGATTCCACCAGACATGTACACATATGCTTTCACATATTTTACAGACATGGTTAGCTACTATTGTAGTTTGAATGGGGAAAACCCCCCTACAGGCTCATACTTTTGACACTCGTTCCCCAGCTGGTGGCACTATATGGGAAGATACTGGAACCTTTAGTTGGTGGAGGTGGATGGATGAAGCATGTTACCAGCATGGCCTTAAGATGTTCTAGTTTGATCTCACTGACTAGTCCATTGCCAGTCCTACTTACTGGTTAATCTCTGCTTCTCAATTCTGGCTGCAATGAGATGAGCCATGTCTTCCCTGGTTACTAGGTATAAGGAGCACAGAACAACACCATAGGCCCTCTGGCTTCACTAGACTAACAGACACAATTCCAGACCCAATGGGAGTGTACTTGTGAGCGTATGAACTTGACGGTGCAGGTGTACATAAATTCCTCTCTGTCTTAAAGGACTATATCTACTTTAAACTGCAGCCAAAATAAACAGTTGCCTCTGCTCAGGTATGTGTGCACAGCAATGGAAAGGTATATTGCTCTCTCTACTTACACAGGTGAGAATCCCAGAGAGAAGAAGAAGAGACAGACACAGATAGAGAGAGTCTGGCTCAGTCACAGGAGCAGGGAGATTCCACACTGCAAAGAGAACAGAGGTGTCTTCTAAATATTGTTACTCTAACATCCCCAAAGATAACCCATAGGCATGCTGTTCAAGATACATGAATGTTGGTTTCAGGAACCCTGCAGACAACAGAATTTGCACATACTCAAGCCTCTTTTATAAAAGGGCATAGTGTAGGCTTAGAAAGACACACATCAAACCTTTAATCCCACCACTTGGGAGGCAGAGGTAGGTGGATCACTGTGAGTTCAAGGCCATCCTGAGACTACATAGTAAATTCCAGGTCAGCCTGGGCTAGAGCAAGACCCTACCTCAAAAAAAAAAAAAAAATACTATACAATACAATAAAATAAAAAAATAAAAATCACAATAACCAAAAGAGAAAGTCACACATCTGGCTGTATACTCTAAATCGCCTCAAGATTGCTTATAAATCATTTCTGCATTGCAAAGATTATATAGTCATTATAAAGCTTTGTTCAGGGAAAATTACAATGAAAATCCTGTATGTGTTCTATACAGGTGCATGTTTTTTTTCAAACATCCTCAGTCTATTATTAGCTGAATTTTTAGAAGTCAAACCAGTGGAAATAGATTTCTCTCTCTCTTTTTCTAAAATGTATACTCATATATTTATGTAAATTATATTTGAATAACATGTACATATAGATGCTTGACTATATTCATATACTTATGAATATAAATATACATGGAAAATTTGCATATATATACTTTCAGATCACAGAATTATTTAGACTTTGATCAAATTGAGTAAATCTCCCATTTTCTCATGTACTCATGAATATTCTCTGATGATTTGGCCAATGATGTAATAATAAAATGAAAAGACAACAGCAATAAACTAATCAGATATTCTTTAAAAGGGGAGATCCACAAAAAATTGATATCTGAAATACCAGTTGGATTCAGGTTAGTCTTTGGAAATTTTAGAATAAAGGTCCACATAGAATTGATTTGGTTATGAAAATATAGAAACTTTTTGGCTGAACAGATGGCTTAGCAGTTAAAGGTGGTTGCTTGAAAAACCTGAAGGTCTGAGTTAAATTCCCCAGTACCCATGTTAAGCCAGATGCAAAAACTGGCTCATGAGTCTGGACTTTGATTGCAGTGGCAGAAGGCTTTTCCTCCCTCCCTCTCTCTCGCTGTCTCTAATAACTAAAATATTAAAAAATACTTAAACTTAGCCATGAATGGTTGTGCATGCCTTTAATCCAGCACTTGAGAGGCTGAGTAGGAGAATTGCTGTGAGTTCGAGGCCAGCCTGAGACTACAGAGTGAATAACCAGGATGACGACTTGATGTCATCCTCTGCCCTCTGCACGCGTGTGTATGGGGCATGCACATGTGCAAAGATATACATGCACACATATACCACACATTCTAGCACTCACACACTGAAAAAGAGAAAAAGAATAAAAATGTATCCCCTTCTTTGATACCTGACAGCTTATGAAAAAAGTAAAAGGCCTTTTAATGGCCTCCATCCAAATCAGTTTATCCAAGAGGGAAAAATCAGAAATTAAAACAGTACTAGCAACGTAAGATTCTATCCCATAATTAGTGTGTAGTTCTGTAGTGGTTTCAATTAGGCATCCTCTATAAACTTGTCTGAATGCTAGATCCCCAACAGGTGGCCCTTTGGGAATTGGAGCCTTACTAGAGGAAGTTCGCTGTTTTGGGCAGTTTTATGGGAGTTACATCGAGTTTCCCCTTGCCAGTGTGGGGTTCACACTTCTACTGATGGCAGAGGTGATGTCCAACCTCTGATCATGCCATAATTTCCCCTGCCATCATGAAGCCATCCCTCAAGACTAAAAGCCAAAATAGTTTATGTTCCTTCCATGTTTTTGTTTGGGTGCCAGCCAAAAGAATGTAACTGAAACAGGGGTTTATGTTGATAAACTCACCCTTGTTTTTGTCTTTGTATAAGTGAGTAAATATTCAATTATTCTCTATCCTTTGACAGTGCTAAGAAGTGGCCGGCCATATGCACATCCAGAGGAAGAGTCACCTATGGCCACAGGAATTACATAGAAAATGTTTCTACATCAGGAGAGCTCTTTACTAACTTGGCATGCAGAGTGGGTGCACAGGGAGGGATGGGATGAGGAGACATGTTTATCAGTAATGGCCCTGTGTTGACCACACTGAATGCCTAATATATTTATGAAATGAACAAAGATTATAATTATTCCTCCATCTTCACAAATTTCATTTTCAGGACAGCATCCGGTAATAAAAGGCATACAAAGAAAAGAAAAGAAAATCAAGCAATCATCAATCTTACATTCACTTCAATAGGACAAAAGCCACTCGATGCCAAAGCTTTCAGTCTCTTCCTTAAAATAGAATTTTCATAATTTCCTACAGGGAAGAGACAGGATATGTCATCCTTGAGAAAACTGATACAGGGAAACATTCAGGAACAGAGTTTGCTCCTGGAAGATTCCTCTGGTGCTAAGGTAAGTACTATAAAGATATTATATTTATTCTTTAGTTAGATGGGGAGGGCAGGGCAAAGACCTTTGGTCTTCTTGCTTGTAGGGGAACAAATCGATTAGAATTTTCTTGCATTTTCATCATCTTGAGTTCAACAATCATTTTTGGAGAGAAATTTGGACTCATGGAGGATGTAATGGAATGTTCACAGTGGGTGCTCTAAAAAAAAAGATAAGATATATGAAATGAGGTGTCAGGATGCAGAGATGCTTTTTAAAGCTACAGTAAGTACTAAACACTGTGTGGATTGGCTAAAGTGGGCAGAACATGGGCAGGGAGATGATGTGATTAAAATCACACTCGTTTATAAAAGCAACAAGATCCTTCAACCTGAGAACATGATTATTACCTGAATTTTATTTCACCTGTATTGAAATGCAAACCAAACTGCAAAAAGATTTTTTAAGGTAAGCACAAACTTGTCTTTTACATAAGTTCAGGTGTTCTCTTCCATCCTCAGACTATAGGATTTTAAATAGTAATTCTATTTAATTAATTATTTATTTATTTAATTATTAAATTAAGTATGTCCAGACATTCTGATTATCATTAATCAAACTGCCTTAGCAATGTCTGGATAGCCATCTTCTTCTTTTGTTATTATTATTTTTAGCACAGAAATGGGCACTTACCCTTGTATAATATCGTCAATCAGCACTCTACCCCTACCTGGGTTCACCCAAATACTAAAATTTGGTTTTGACAGATCTAATTCAAGATTTCACAGCATATAACATCCTAATTCTTGTGACAATCAGGTAATCCGTAATTCCACTTACTTAATTAGTGAATTTTGACATGATGTAGGAACTTGGGATTTAAATAAATCCAACTTTTACCTCGATACTATTCATTGCTAGTGACTTTTGGCTAAGTAAAACATTATTATTAATTTCTACAATTCTAAACTTGAAGGAATAAGATCAACCTGGAGATGGGGAGATGGCTCAGTAGTTAACAATCATTTCATAAAAGCCTGCCAGGCAGAGTTCCATTCTGCAGCAAGGATGTAGATCCAGGCAGGCCAATGATCCCAACATCCCTATGACAATGGATATGGAGTCAGCAGAACCTGGGAAGCTTAGGAACTAGCTTGACTGATGTATGAAGAGTTAAAACAATGAGAGCACTTGTTTCAGAAAGGAGGGCGAAAGGAGACGACAAATCCCTGATGTTGTCCTCAGACCTTCACACACATACTATGAAACACACACACTCACAAATAAAAAGTAATAAATCGTGCTAATCCCAGTATTGTGATGTGAAATAAAATAACGAATGTGTAAAGAAATTAAGCATGTGATGGATACATATTAAGGATGCTACAGATGCAATCAATTACTTCTGTTAATGTCACAAGAAAGGGAACATGTGTTACCAAGAATTTCAATAACAAGCTACTAGCACTTACCTCCTTGAATTTCTGTGTTGAATTTTGAAAGTCTGAGCACTTTCAAAGTGCCCCTTAAAAATCTTCTTATGATAATGTAAAATTATTCTACATCAAATATCAGTGCAGATTGATGCCCCCAGGAAAATAACTGTGATTTTATGCACTAAATATCTCTTCCATATCCTCCAAAAGGCTTTGCTGGAATACAAGGCGCTATCAGGCCTCAAGGTAATATTCCAACACCTCAAGGTAATATTCTAAGTAATATTCATGTAACATTAAGTTTGTGAAATATGAGTTATGAGTGTCCTCTGTGTCTGTGTCTATATCCTTGGAGCAGGTTGTCAGCATAGCAGTGAGCATAGCACTAATATTTATATATCCACTTCCTCTGTGATGTGTCCTGGGCTTTGACATAGATGCCAGAGATGGTAACAACCCCCATGACGTAGGCTTTCAGTGGAGTGGGGACAGAGAAGTGGAGATATGAGAAGATAACAGGAGAGGACTAGGGCCAACAGATGATTTGTTCATGTAGTAGAGTTCATAATTAATTTTAAAAACTTGTGAGAGATAGCTTTGACTCCCAAGTAAAAGGATCAAAAGATGGGTGGGCATCACGCTAAGTCTAGAGATAGGCTCGATAAATACAAATTGGAGGGAGGAGAGAAAAAAAAATTAAATCTGTGCCTGTGGTGGGAAGTTACGGGAAATAGTGGGGAAAGTTTCCTGGAGAAGGAGGAGGTACGTATGGCTCTGCTTTCTAATCTACACATACAACCCTTCTTCCTCCTCCCAAAACACTACATTGGAAACAATCTTATTTGAAAATGTGCTGTTTGACGTTTTAATGAATCACCAATGAATGTTTTCCAAAGTGTTGGGTCAGTTTAAAACAACTCTTAACAACAGGGATTACTGTGCAAATAAAATTGTTAGTTTATACCAGGGAAGGAAAGTTGAACCTTGCCTAATGTCTGAGTTGCTTTTTCTTAGTTATCTGGAAAAGGGATATTTTGTTTACTTTTTAATATTATAGAAGGCTTGTGGGATTTTGTTACACAGCCCCATAAGGCTAATGATCTTAGATCAAGAATGCAATCTTCTGGTGGAAAGGGGGTATTAAAAGCAGATACTAGTCTGCTCCTCTCCCCTGAGGGGTTTATTTGAGAGACTGATCAGTGCTGCCCTCTGTATGTCCCTGTTTCACAGGAGTACATCTTTGTATTGTTCAGTCTTGTAGTATCTCTCATTGCACTTAGCATAGAATTGCAAATTCCTATTGATAGATTAAGCCAATTTAGACTGGTTCATTTAGAGATTGCCCAAAGGGCAAAAATACTAACAAAAAAAAGTAAAAAAAATAGTAGAAAAAACAAAATAAATAAATACAGAAAGGAAAAGAAAGAAACCCAGAAATAAAGTTTCTTTTTTTCACTTCAAGTCTTTGAACGCTTTGATAATGGAGGAGAGCTCTTGTCTCTGTCACCCCTTGACTTTTCACTATTCTTTAAAGGTTGTAATTGTTTTTCCTACACGCTATTTGTCGACAGCAAAATACAAAACACGCTGTTGTTCCTAGTAATTTGCGGTTTCAAACCAATGTTGTGATGCTTTTTTTCCCTACCAACTCATTAATTACAACCTAATGCAACAAGATCTCCTTCTGATGAACACAACTGCTCACAGAATTTCAGCAAAGGTAGTCAACGCCCATTCCCCCAGGACCTTATGAATTGTAACTCCAGCCCGTTCAACTTGGATCCGTCCATCACATGAGGTTATGGCATAGGAAGCTTCTGGAAGGAGAGCTGAGCTGAGTGCTAAAGAGTGTGACTGTCACCATGGCACCAAGAGCCAAGGGTCTCTTCCCTTCAAACAGAATCAGAAAATACTCTTAGAGGTGAATAGAAAAGTTCTACCCATGAGAATATTAATTCATCAGCTGGTGAACATTTCACAAACATAATAACAGCCCCATCCCAGACACATAGGCTCTTGGCATGCTTTTCTTGAGCTTCCTGCCTGTATGTTAGGGAACTGAAGCAAATTCAACACCTGGATAGGTTCTTGAAGGGAGTTCTCCATCATCCACTTCAGCAGATTCGTATGCGAGTCTCTTAATCTATTTATGTTGGTTACCACTTCTACTTACTTTACAATGCTAAACCCCATTCAACTCCTTTTGAGTAACTATTATCCTCATGATGGTTTCTCCACATATTTCAATGAATTTTAAACTATATGTGAGTCTTATAACACATGCATAGGAGTATTTTATTTCCCAAATTATGTACTTCTGGATTGTCTGGGCTTGGTCAAGATACAACTAGGTTGGTCCATAGGTTTTAATTTTAATCTAAGCCTTCATTTGGTCTTGGGCTTTAACTATTGTTTCTGGCTGCCAAAAGAGAGAGGAGGAGGGGCATGAAGCCCAGTCTCTTGATAATGTTTTTGTCTGTTCTTTTTTGTTTTAAGGAAGATAAAGCTGAACATTTTAGCCTTTATTTGCATAGACAAAGCTCTTTACACACACACACACACACACACACACACACACATAACTTTGAATTGACAACCTTTGTGGTAGTTTGAATAATGTCCCCCCTTGTTCAAAATTTTATTATAATTGTAAATTGTCTCCAGCCAGTTCTGGCTGGAGGAGTTGTGTCACCTTGGCCATATCCTAGGGTTAGGCCCTAAGGTGTTTCTGGGATGGGTCTGGAATTCTATCTTTGCATATGCAAAAATCAGTCTGAGCTCAAGCCTGGAGTTCCTCTTGTTTGCAAGTTTGTAATGTGTTTGCTTGCTTGAGGTGGTGGTGGTGGTTTCTCTCTCACTGCTTTGATCTGTGAAAGGGGGGTCAGCCTTTTTCCTTAACTTCCCCTGGGTCTCTTACTTCAATAAATATTTTCCTCCTCCAAATTGTACCTGGTTTGGAGATTCATCCCAGGAACGTGTGGCAGACTACTACAACATTCATACACATTCATAGTGATCATTATCCCACCCCGCCCTCTCTTGTCTTTTTCCTCCTGTATTCCAGCCTCCAGTGAATCCCTTATTTCCGACTCATCCCTCCTTTAAAAATAATATCTTTATTGTCAAGAGTGAGATTTATTGTATGAGTAAATCTTGTGATGGTAGTCCCTCTTTTATTTTGATGTTAACATTTATTTTTGTCCTCATATTATGTAGGTATTATGTGTGTAGAATCTGTCATTATAAGGGTAAAGAATGTAATGGCTACTTTGTGTCATGAAGACAGTATTCCAAAGCACTCCTCCCTGTCATTTGGCTTTTATATTCTTATTGTTACCTCTTCTGCAATGGTCCCTTAACCATAGAGGGCATTTTAAAAATGTCTCTCAGTGTTGAACTCACCAGCACTTTGAGGAGTTCTGAGTTTCTCCAGTAGTCACTGATAAAAAGAAACCTCTCTGACCAAAAGTAAGAGAAGCATTAACATATGGGTAAAGAGCTGGAGAGATGGATACATGGTTAAAGGTGCTTGCTTGTAAAGCAAGAGAGCCCAGGATTGATTCCTCAGTACCTACATAAAACTAAACATACAAAGTGGTGCATGTGTCTGGAGTTAATGTGTATTAGCAGGAGGCCCTGGCAACCCATACTTTATCTTTTTCTTTGTCTAGCTCTCTCTCTCTATAATAAATAAACATTTTTGGCTGGGCATGGTGGCATATGCCTTTAATCCAAGCATTTTGGAGTCAGATTTAGGAAGATTGCTGTGAGTTCAAAGCCAGCCTGAGATTGTACAGAGAGTGCCAGGACAGCCTGGGCTAGAATGAGACCTTGCCTCAAAAATATTTTTAAATATATGGACATAAACATTATATATAGGCAAAAACTTAGGAGGGCAATTTGATGGGCAGAGAATATTCACCTAGTCAAACAAAAACTGTATCTTCCCCTTTATGGGGCCTATGACCTTCCCAACTAGAGGATTTTGACTAGATTTTTAATAGACATGAATTCCTTCCAATAGAGGGAAAGTCAAATACAATCAGAGCACAGATAGTTCCCTCAATAACAGATATGCCACTATTGAACCAGTGAGCACATTTTGCCTGGCTAGTCAAACACAAAGCCTGCAGGATCTACTGTTGGTTAAGACTTTGATAATTTTTCTCCCCCAACAGACTGCATAGCTCTTTCAAGCACTATGACAGAAAACAGGGAGGAAGCTTTCAACTCATCTTCAGTTTGACTTCTCATTGACCTGTAGCCAAAGCATGTAATGTTTACAATACATGCTTTGGCTGTATTGTAAAGCAATAAATAGGGTGTTATCATAGAGTTCTGGTTGGCCATCAAGAGACTTGTTCATAGCCTGAATTGTTTGGGGGATATCAGGGGGGTGGCTCCCTGACTATCAACTGATAGGTAGCCCACCACTTGAACTGAGATTTTTTTCTATAACAAATATGGCTTCTGAGTTCAGCATTATCCTCCTGCACAGGATATATATCTATATCTATATCTATATCTATATCTATATCTATATCTATATCTATATCTATATCATCTATATATATATCATCTATATCTATAATTAAATATTTTAAATTATATATTATAAAATAGTATATATAATATAAATATATAATATATAATTAAAATATATTGAATATATATGTATATATGATATAAAGCAGTATGCTTCCATATGGCTTATTCATAACATATTTAATTTTGATTAACTCACCTCCATCTCCTTATGTCTTCCTTCTCCTCCCGTGTCCCACTGAGAACTATCCACCTCCAGTATTCTGTACCTCTTCTTGTATATCTTCTACATCCTCCTCTTAAGCCTTCCACATCTCCTTCCACCCTCATGGGCCCTTTCTAGCTTCCTGGCCTCTACTAATAAATCTTACCCCAGCTCACATACAAATCTAAAGCTTTTAAGCTAGGACCTTCATGAAAAGGAAAACTTTCTGAGCCTGGGTTACCTTACTTTGTGAAATCTTTACCAGATCCATCTATTTTCTTACAAAATTCATTTTTTTTTCTTTTAGCTGGATAAATATCTATTGGCATGTGTATCACTTCTTCATTACCCATTCATCAGTTGATTGTCACATAGACAGGTTTCATTTCCTAGCTATTGTGAATAGAGTATAATCAACATGGATGGGCCTGTATCTCCATAGGAACATGGAGAGTACTTACGGTAAATGGGAAATCTATGTTTAACTTTCTCAGGAACCTCCACACTAGGTTTCATAATGGCTGCTCCCAGTTTACATTCATACCAGTAATGGCAAGGGGTTCCTCTTTCTCCACACCACTATAGTATTATTGCCATTTGCCTTCCTGATGATACTCATTCTGACAGGAATGAGATAGAGTCGCAACAGAGTATTTACATTTCTCTGATGGCCAAATATATTAATGGACATTTGTAATTATACTTTTGAGAATTCTCTATTTGTATAAGCCATTTTAATTGGATGGCTTGATTTCTTATCACTCAGTGTTGTGAGTTCATTGTATATTCTAGATATTAATCCACTCTCATTTGTACAGCTGGTAAAGATTTGCTTCTATTCTGTAGGCTGCCTCTTGGCTTTTTTCACAGTGTCTTTTGATTTATAAAATCTTTTTAAAATATATTATTTATTTATGAGAGAGAGAGAGAGAGGGAGAGAGAGAGAGAGAAAGAGAAAGAGAGAGAGAATGGGTGTGCCAGGGCCTCCAGCCATTGCAAATGACTCCAGACACATCTGCCCGCTTGTGCATCTGGCTTTACATGGGTGTGGAGGAATCAAACTCCTGTCCTTCTGCTTTGCAGGCAAATGCCTTAACCACTGAGCAATCTCTCTAGCCCTAAAATCTGTTTAAATTCATGAAGTCCTCATGGTTGACTACTTCTCTTACATCTTAAGAAACTGGTGTTGTATTCAGAAAGACCTTGCCTATGTCCATATGGTAAAAATTTTCCCCTCAATTTTCCTTTAGCAATTTTAAAGGTTCAAGTCTGATGTTAATTTTGTTTTATCCATTTGGATTGTATTCTTGAGCCTAAAGAGAATTTCATTTTTTTACATATATTTATCTAGTTTTTCCAGTAGTGTTTGTTAAAGATCCTGTCTGTTCTCCAGTGAATATTTTTGCTGTTTTTGTAAAAAACCATTGGCAGGAGCTGACTAGGTATATACTTGGGTCCTCTATTCTGTTCCATTGATCTACATATCTGTTGGGTGTCTGTCTGATGCTGTTCTGTTACTATGACTCTATGACATAAAATCAGGCATAGAGAACCTCCAGTCTTATTTTTGTTGCTCAGGATTGCTTTGGATAACTGAGGTTATTCTATGCTTTCAAATATATTTTAAGAGCATTTTTCTAATTCAGTGAAGAATTCCATTGGAAATTTAATGGGTATTTATTAAATCTGTTTTTGGCAAAGCTCACCATTTTGATAATATTGACTCTTTTAATTTATGAACATGGGATGTCTTTTCATTTCCTAGTGTCTTATTCAATTTCTCTCTTGAGTGCTTGTAGTTTGCATTGTAAAGTTACCTCATTTCCTGGGATAGGTTTATTCCAATAATTTAAGGCAATTGAGAATGGGCTTTTTTATTTCACCATGTATATAATCGGCATAGAGGAAGACTACTGGTTTATGTGTAATAATTTTGTATACTGCTACTTTGCGGAAAATGTTTATCTGTTTTAACAGTGTTTTTATAATATCTTTAGGATCTAATATGAATAGCACCTGCAATTACTGATATTTTCACTTCTCCCTTTCCTACTAGTATGTCTTTTTATTTGTACCTCTTGTTTTATTTCTGTAGCTAACACAGTACCATATTGAACAAGAATGCTAAATGTGGAAACTTGTTCCTGATTTTAGTGGAAATACTATGAATTTTCCCTTTTAGTATAATGTGGGCTATAGGTTTGACACAGGTAACATTGATTATGATGAGATATGTTCCCAATTAATAATTTTTTAAAATTTTATTGGTATCTGTTAGACTAGTACTCTTTTGATCTCTAATTTCATTTCAGGTCTTCATTTTACTTCTATTGGTTAGTTTCATTAAGGGTTTATTGATCTCACTAATTTTTTTTCAAAGAAAAAAGTCATTTTTCATTGATTTTTTGTCATGTTTTTGAGGGTTCTTTTGGCACTAATTTCTGTACTGATTTTCATGATTTTTTCTGTCTACTCAATTTGATTTGACCTTTTTCCCCAAAGCCAGAGGTATAGTATTGTGATTTGTGACCTCTCTAATACTTAATATATGTATGTAAAGATATAAATTTCTCACATAGGGCTTCTTTTATTGCATCCCATAGGTTTTGGTATGCTGTTTTTTTATTACATTTTTTGAGGCAAGTTCTCCTTCTAGCTTAGATTGGTTTAGAACTCATGCTGTAACTCCAGGCTAGCCTCAAACTCATGATAATCTTCTGACCTCAGCTTCCTGAGTTCTGGGATTAAAGATCTGTGTCACCAGGCCTGGTTGAATTGGCATTTGATTCTATAACTTATTTTTATTTCCTTCTTGATTTCTTCAATGACCCATTAAATGGCATCCTGTAATCCATTGTTTAATTTCCATGAATTTTTAATGTCCATGAATTTTAATGTCCATGAATTTTTAATGTCTTTCTTGCTA
This sequence comes from Zapus hudsonius, assembly GCA_004024765.1. Classification (NCBI taxonomy): domain Eukaryota; kingdom Metazoa; phylum Chordata; class Mammalia; order Rodentia; family Dipodidae; genus Zapus; species Zapus hudsonius. Next base: position 21,543 of record PVHP010014543.1, on the reverse strand, counting down.
TTGATTTGTAGTTTTATCTACTTTGTGATCAGTTTGAGTATAACAAGTTATTTCAATTTTCCTGTATTTGTTAAGATTTGCTTTGTGTCCTAATATATGATCTATTTTAGAAAAAGTTCCAGGTAATACTGAAAAAATGTATTCTGCAGCATTTTTATGGACTATTCTGTAGATACTTGTAAATTTCTATTGCATCCATTTATTCTATGGTGACATTTCATCTAGATATTCTGTTTGTTTTTTCATGTGATGACCTGTCAGTTGATGAAAGTGGGCATTGAAGTTGCCCACTACTATATAGTATTTGGGTTAATCTGTAACTTTAAACCAATTAGTGTGTTCTTTTCTTTTGTTACATCCAGCAACAGCAACATCCATAATGCTGTTACATCCATTTTTGGTGTATAGGTGTTAGTATCCTAAAGTCTGCTTATTGAATTCTTTTCTTCATCTGTATAAAGTGACTTTATCGTTTCTAGCTAATGCTGGTTGGAAATCTATCCTTCCAGAGAGAACAGTCGTACTTGGTGGTATCATTATTCCCTTTGCTTAACTTTTTACTTAGCCTTTTTAACATAAGGTAGCTTCTCTCTTCAAAAGAGGTGAGTTCTTTGACAGGAAACAATCAGAGTGACATCAGATGGGGCATTCAGTCAGTGTTATCATCTAATGGTGTGTACCAATACTTCTCATTCTCGCGGATTTTATGTTTTTTTCTGTTTTTCTCTCCCTCTCTTTAATGAATGATTTATAAAAACTAACTCAAGAAGGATAAATAATAAATTATTGAGTTTATTTATAGAGAAATCACAAATTGGAATAAGGGAAATTGGAGTCTAGGGATAGTCAGGAGCAGAGTCACAATCTCGTGGTAGATAGGAATTGCACACTCGTGTGGATAATGCAGCATAGTTTAGGAGGTTCATTTACGAGAAATGGAGATCTAGCAAGAGAAGGGAGCAAAGCCATAGACACGTGTATGATAGGACCTGGGAACTTATGTAGGGAGATTTAGAAGAAACATACAGTCCCATGGAAGGAACAGCAGCTTCTACACTGAGCCTCCCTATGGATGAAAGTGGAAAGTGAGTGGTAAAGGGTGGACTGGGAACAGAGAGGAGGGAAATGTGGGTACCATCACAAGATTTGCTCATACTATGTATTTAATCATTGATAATAAAGATATTTTAATAAAAGAATAGGAGAGAACATGCTAAGACAATGAGAAATGGGTAGTAATGAGAGTTCCTTCCATGGTTGCCTGAGTTTAGAGCAATTACACAGATAGCAGGGCCAGAGTTTAGAAGAGGTACCCATGGGGTAAGACTAGAGTATAAAGGAAATACAGATGTGGTAGACTCAGAGATCAAAGGAAAAGCATATATGTAATTAAAATGAGATCTTACCCCAAAGTATAAAGCAGAGGCAAATGGAAAATTACCCAGGCTGAGAAACAGTGTTTTTTGGTATCATTTGACAACAAATTTACATGTTTCAATCCAACACAAATGTACACTGTCTCCCCTTCACCCATCCTGGAAAAGCCAGACTTACATGTATTGAGGCAAATATCACAAGGAAGAGAGAGAGAGAGAGAGAGAGAGAGAGAGAGAGAGAGAGAGAGAGAGAGAGAGAGAGAGAGAGAGAGAGATCACGGGCAAGCCTTTGCAGTGAGCTGCAAATTTATTATTTCATCAGACTCATTTGTGTAAGGGGAATATCTGATTGGCTGGGGTGTGTTGACCCCAATGGACAGCTCACCTAGGTAGTGTGCTAGTGTGCTAGACAGTGGATGAATTTGAGGGGGTGATACTGTAGCCATTGTGTATGAAATTGGATCGGACAAAATTCCATTCCTGCCAAAGCAGGGTGGCATCTTCTGGTTCTCTCTTTGGGCTCCTGTCCCTAAGTGAAACTGTCTAAAAGAAGCTAGCTTTCTCCTTGGTCTCCTTCACTATTATCCGAGCATGGTTTCTTTTGTTTTCCTATAGTTTCATGCATGTAATTTTCCTTCTCTTCAGTCCTAAGAATTTGGACTCCATTCAGTGTTTTCTGTAGAGCTAGCTTAATGATCCTGCATTTCTTTAGCTTGTTTTTATCATGGAAAGTTCTTGTATCTCCTTCAGTTATGACAGATACCTTTTCTGGTTATAGTAGTCTGGGTTGGTAGTTGGAATACATTGTGCCACACTCTTATGGACTTTAAAGTTTTTGTAAGAGCCATGGTGGGGGAGAATATCCAGAGACATTGCCCCCCTCAGTAACAATACAAAAAGGGGGCAAGAAAAAAGAAAGAAAAAACTGGCTACCTCTGGTGCAGTTCCTAACTCCCTAACCTATGGACACCCAGTATGCACACCCAGGAAGGACTCCAGTGGGTAGGGCACACAGAGGAGGGAAACGGGGACACCTTCACAAGATTTGCTCATACAATGTATATACTTATTCATAATAAACATATTTAAAAAAATAAAAAAATAAATGAAGTTTTTGTTGAGTAATTCATTAGTATTCTGATGGGATTGACTTTACTAGGTGATTCTGTCTTATTGCTTTCAAAATATTTTCCTTGGTCTCTTTATTTAGTAGTTTCAAAATATGTCAAGGAGAGATTCTTTTCTTATTTTATCTGTTTGGTGTTTTAAATGACATCTGAATCTATTTTGGCAACTCTCCCTAACTTGGAGAAACTTTCTTGTATAATTTTGGTGAAAATATTTATGATGCCTTTATATTGAAATTTTCTTCTTCTGTGCCTAGAATTCTGAGGTTTGATTTCATCATAATGTCCCAAAATGTCTTGAAATTCCCACTCATTCTGTAATTCTTCTTATTCCTTCTTATTAATTTATCTTTCCCCTTGTGGAGATGTTCCAATATTATGCTTTGTCTTCCGGGTCAAATATTCTGTCCTTTCCTTGATCTGTTCTATCAGTAAGAATTCCTTCAGAATTTTTTAATTTGACTTTGTTTTTCACTTCCAATATGTAAGACTGGATTTTCTTCAGCATTTCTGTTTCCTTGCTCATGTCTAGTATTGATCTCTTTGTTTCATTAGATTTATTTCCTGTGTTCTCTGGAGATTCCTTCAGGAATTTGTTTTCTTTTTGGATTTCTTTGAACACACTTATAATCATCCTTTTAAATTATGTGTCTGGAATATCCTCTAATCCAGGCCCATTAGAGGTAATTACTTTTGCATTTATAATTTTGGAGGAGTTACATTGCCTCAATTTTTGAGTGTTTCTCCCATCTCTGCATTGGGATTTTTCACATCACAGGTTTCTTCACTGCCTTGATTTTCTATATATTAGCTTTATTCTAGCTGTGTAGGTGAGGAGTTATTTCTTCAGGTTAGAAGCACAAGGTGCCAGATGCAGCCTCTCTATTACTCCCAACATTAAAGCAGGTGTGAGCTAAGTGGATGGTTATTTCTGCCATATGAATGAAACAGTGGTTCCTTTGATTTGAACAATTGTTGGTGGGTAAAGGAACCTGACTGCTCAGAAGTGTGCTAGGGTTTTGGTTAATTAAAAGTGGGAGAGTCTTAAAGAAGGTTAGAATGAGATATGATATTAGCTTTTGAAATGACACAATTATCTGAGAAAGGGAAGTTGGGATGCTGCTAGATTCCACAGATTTCTGAGGATTGGATTGGAGTTTTCGAGAATAACAAGAAAGGTGGAAGGAGGAGAGAATATGGAATGGATGTTGGAAAGAGAAAAAGCGTATATGAGTTGAGCATATGAAGAGCAGTAGAGAGATCCCAATAATATACTAGATCCTAATCTCTTGTTCTAACCAGTATGTTTCCACTTTCATGTTTGTCCACATCAGGATAGAAACTTATAAAATTAAATTAGGATCACCATGAATTCCTAACACAGAGTTTAGATTTTTCTTCAAACACTTAGTTTATTATTTACTCAATGCATATGAAATAATTGATACTGCTAAAATGCCACTCATATGCAAGGAGAAAATATTAAAGGTTTTTGTATTCTTTCCTTGTCCTTCCCAAGATGTAACTTGAAGAATGTTCATTTTTGTGTCCAATAGCAAGTTTCACATTCTTGAATTAAAAGGATACTCCATTATATTGTAATTTGTTCCTATTCATACATTACAACATAAGTTCTTTAAGGACAATGGTCTTGACATTTTTCTTTGTGTACATAAAATTTATCACCAAAGAAGAGCCTAATAGGTGTCTAAATCAAGGAGGCAATTGAATTTGATCTAATCTGAGCAGAATGCCTCAAGAAGTAATGTAAATTTCACATAAAATAGGTAATCAAGTGGGAGAAAGTCTTGTCTAATCACATAGAGATTGTATATTCTCTCTAGAAAAAGATTGTGTGAGAGACAATTATTATATCTTTAAAATAGTAACCTCACTGCACTCAGCAAAAGACCTGATTACAGAAGCGATGAATTGATTCTTACCATCATTCTTTCAACAAATACTCATTATAAGCCTCCTACAGATGCAAGGCTGAGCTAGGCACCATGGGAGGTACAGAGATAAATAAACCTTGGTGTGGATTACTGATTTTCACATGGTGAAAATTAGAAAAGACCTAGGTGAAAAGAGCATCAATTTTAGCTCAAGGCAGAATATAGATGGTCAATTAGTCTTTGGTAGTAAGTATTCACCAGGAGGGAAAGAAGGAAGACAATGTGTCTAGGAACAGGGTGTCCATTAAGGCATGTGAATTTCAGAAAGAAGTTAGAAATGGCTATGATAGAAAGAACAGGTCGGGAGAGATAGCACGGTTGGTACGCTTGCATTGGACACTGAAAATTCAGGTTACTAAAAGTTGGTGGAACATATTTATAATCCCCATCTGAGGAGTTGCATACAGGCTGATTTCCTGGACATTGCTGGACAGCCAGTCTAACCAACTTTGCAGATTCAAGGCCAGTAAGAGTCCCTGTCTCAAATAAAAGGTAGTCAGAGCCTGAGGACCAACACCCAAGCTTGTCCTCTAGCTTCCATAAACTCAGGAGAACTCAGTCTCCTATACCCATGTATACTCCATCCCATAGACAAGATTGAGAACACAAAATATGTGTGTTTGTGCCCATCTATGATTGTAGAGGGAGACGACAGAATGACAGTATGGGGGGCACTGAGTTTCCCCTCAGACAGAACAAATTACTCCCCAAAACATGTGAGCAAGGGATTCTGGATTCATGTTCAGCCAGTGGTTAACTAAAGAAGTTCTTGTAAAGGTCAATGTTATATTACATGGTACATGAGTTACTGACTCCTCAATGCATTAACCGGACACACCAAACACACACACACACACACACACACACACACACACACACACACACACACACACACACGTACAAACGCGCAAATTTCATTGTGAGTAGTTCGCTTCCCATATTTCCCCTGATGACAGCAAAATAAATAAATAAATAAACAACAACAATAATAATAATAAACAAAATATGAACACCGTCCTGCAATAAGAAAACAGGATATGAAATATGAAATTATACATGGAAGTTATTAATTATTGATATGGGTTACCAGGGGAAGAGATGAAATTTGTTCTTTTCTGTTTCTTTGGGTGTGATGCTCACCTGCCTAGCCTGGAGGCAAGGAGATGGGACTTTAAAGGTCCCTTTATATAATTCTAATACTGTGCAATACAAGAGACTGTGGTTCTAACCCAAGGCATTCAGGTGATCACATGCCAATTGTTCTGAGTCAAAATGCTCTGATTAAAAATGAGATTGAGGGCTGGAGAGGTGGTTTAGTGGTTAAGACTTTGCCTGCAAAGCAGAAGGACTTGAGTTTGATTCCCCAGTACCCACTTAAAGCCAGACACACAAGGTGGTGTGTGTGTGTGTGTGTGTGTGTGTGTGTGTGTGTGTCTAGAGTTTGTTTGCAGGAGGCCATGGCATATCAATTCTCTGTCTGTGCCCCCCTCAAATAAATAAATAAAATATTTATAAAACAACCAAATAATCCTTAGATTAAAGTCAGAGGTCATGAAGAACCACAGAGCAACTCCTTATGGAGGCTTCAAGAGTATCATTTGAATCCTTTACCATATGTGCTAATAATTTGTTCTGCTTCTAACATCCAGCTGTGATGACCAAGTGTTCTTTTGTGCTCCTCTGTCAATCTGGGACACAAAGGAGCCAGGGTCTACAGTCCCTACTTTATGGTCTCCAAAAAGGGGAAGAACCATCAGATTTGGGAACTTCAAGAGTCAGCCTTCTCATTACTGTGCAGAAAAAAAAAATGTGGCTTATGGATGAATGAGTTTATTTTGGTTTTCAGACTCCAGGGGAAACTCCATGATGGCAGGGAAAACAATGGCATGAGCAGAGGGTGGATATCACCTCCAGACCAACATCAGGGAGACAGCAGCAACAGGAAAGTGTGGCAAACACTGCCAAGGGGAGGCTGGCTATAACCCCATAAGCCTGTCCCCAACAACACAGCTCCAACAAAGTTCCAATACCCAAACTGCCATCATTTGGGGATTGAGCATTCAGAACACAATTGTGTGTGAGGAACAGCAGGATCAAAGCATCCCAACTTGCCTTCTTGAAGACTAGGCTCTCAGTGCAGGAATATTTGGGAGTGTTACTTCTGCTGAGTTTGTGTTTGTCCTCCTGCAGATCAAGGTGGCAGTGAATTCAGCAAAGGGGAGACAGGGAAACAGACAAATCCTGTGTAGGCAGGTTATCATCTAGGAACTTGTATGAATATATTTAAAACTGCAAAACAATAGAAAATAGGAGCCTACAATGTGTTCTGTCTTTTTATAGTTGTTTAATTTTAACACTAAAATCAACGCCTTCTTGCATGCATATTTTTGGTATCTTTTGATGACAAAACAGTGATTCCATCTGAATGTCTAGGTTGGGAGATGAAATGAACAAATCTGTCACTTGGGTCTTGGTAGCTTGTCTTTTTATTTTTCTTATCTATATAAATATGAGTTGCCCATTCAAACCTAGTTTTAGGTGTTTATACAGCAGCAAGGAGTGTGAGAATGTGCATTTTAAATAGGGATATCAGATGCTTTAATGGTAGGGCTATAAACATCACACCACTGAGTCTGTGGGCCAATGTTTGGAAAGTTCGAATGACTGAGAAATCTGTATGTTTCTATCCAAGAGATGAATGGGTCTAAAATACAAGAAGCACCTGTGCCCAGCAGAGTAGTCAGGGTTTGTCCTGCCCACCTTCGCTCAAGAAGACTCTCTGTACCACCATAGGAGCAGGCTTGCTTTCCCAGAAATAGACTTTTCTGACTCCTAGTTACAGTAACTGGTCACACACATATGAAAAATCAAACAACATCAACAAAATCTGCTACTTGAACAACCAAAAAAAAAAGGCTTTTTTTAGACAAGTACCTTCTTAAAGCCTGTCATTTCTTCTTCTTAGATTCATTCTAGTTACAAATATTTCCCCTTTCTTTTTATTTTCCAATCTATTACTCTCTGAGTCCCACAGAGAAATATTTAGAAACAAGTTTTCTGGAAAACAAAAGGATAAATAAACAAACTCGATTTGTGTGTGGCATTGTGATTTCCATGGTGGAATACACTCCTATTAGCTAATTAGGCTTGCTTGAGAAGCTGTTAACATGCTCCCATGTGCTGGTAGCTCAGTCCCCTTTCTACACACAGCTGATGAACCGTTCATCAGAGACATGGGAATAGAGAGGAAAACTTCACCACCAAAAGAAATCATTCAAGAAATCTTTGCTTTTTTTGTGCCATTTTGGTCTCTTCATATTTGAAGTTTGGGACCTGCAGTGTGCTGCTTGGTTTTGTATTAAATTGCAGGGTAACTTATATTTCTGATACATTCACACTTTTTTTTCCTTTCAAGAAAAGTAAGCATTAGGAAAGAGAAAGGAGAGAGAGAGAAAAAAAGACACACACACACACACACACAGAGAGAGAGAGAGAGAGAGAGAGAGAGAGAGAGAGAGAGAGAGAGAGAGAGAGAGGAAAGTTTGCATTAGTTGGTGTGAGATTCACAACTTTTGCCCAATTACCACTTTGTAACATATATTTATTTCTCTTCAAGTCTGGAGAGACGAGGTGATGAGCCTAGAGCCTGATTTAAGCCCTCAAGCGCAGCATCATAAGAGTTAAATAAATTATGGCTTATAAATTTGCAAATCTTTTCTTTCTAGGGTGTTCTCACTTGATGAGTTGGGCAAGTTTTGCCCTCAGTGTTCATTTTTATGGACTTTTCTACCTCTGAATTGTTTTTAATCACAAGCTGTCTCCTCACTCTCCTCATCTCTCTCCTCTCTCCTCTCTCTATCTCTCTCGCTCTCTCTCTTCAATGTCTATTTTTGCCTTTTCCTTTTTCTCACTCATATTTCACTATTAGCTTCCATTAATTTTTGCTTCTTCTTTATTTTTCTTTAATTAGGTCAAACTTTATTTTTCTTTAATTTTCTAGTCTTTTCTGTAGCTTCCTTTCTACCTTTGACTTTATTTTTGATAAAGGCTTTGTAAGTTTTTCACTCATAAGATGTGGCAATAACATGGCATTTAAAATTTTGGAAAAGATGAAGGTCATTAACCTTCATCAACAAGTGATGAGCATAACCCAGATAAGAATTAAAGGGGAGGTAGACCAGAAGTCATATTCAGCACACATCAGTGTCACAGTGAACATGGCTGGGGCTGTCATTGTCACCCATAAATTCTGCCTTGGCATATGATTATCACACCGATCTCTCTATCTCTTAAGTTACCTGTGATCAAAGAAAGTTTAAGTAAGTAAATATATAAGTGGCCACAAAATTATCAGTAGCTGTTAGAGGTAATACTGTACCAATATGCCGTGTTCTAGGTGAGAGGATTGGTTATCCTGAGTGCCGGCATGACTGCAAAGCTTGGCTAGATCTCTAAAAGTCTGGCAAGGGAAATGTAGTGTGAACAAGAGATTTGAGGTTGTTTGTTACATTGTATATAACATGCCTAGTTCTGAGGAGTACAGAAACCAAGAGGAGAAAACATTAAATAAGCTATTGGCTTTCCGAGATAAGAGTGGAGAGGCTCAAAAGAAAATAAAAAATGAGGTTAAATTATTGTCACTTTAAGGAAGATTTTTTTTCCAAGTGTGTAAAAGATGGCTGAAACTAATCCTGTATTTTGGATGAATGCAGAAACTGCTAATTCCTGTTGTCCTTGCACATGACACAGTTAAGATCCAAGAAATACTTCACAACATTTGCAAATGCTACTGTAACTAGCCAAGAGGAAAATGCACCCTGTCAAAAGTGTTTCCTTCCATGACTTGAAAAATCATTGCCAAGCTGGTGCCAATCTAGTCACAAAGGAGTCCACTGCCCTCTTGTGATGTGGGGTATAAAACTTTCTGTTCTCTCTCATTCTCACACATGGTATCTGTTAAAAATCTTACCTGTTACATAGCTATTCAAGATGACACAGAATATGTAGTCTTAATGTCACTCTAAGCAGTGGAATCAACTGAGACAAATAAAAAGAAAACATGAAACCTAATATATGCTCAGATACCACTTTCAAATAGCAATTTTACTTAGATAACACAGGCTCATACTTAACTATCTGTAATATGACGGGTGGTCTCTAAGGTTGCATCTAGATTGGATATTTCTCCAGAGCAAGTATATAAGTATTCTTCGATGAGAAGAAACACTCATAACTGAAACTTAAAGTAATAAGATTTGCTACAGCAAGATGGTCCTATTCAGTTCCAGCAAGGGCTATGAAGGCTGGTGAAAGTGCTGAGTTTCCCCTACATAAGAGCCAACCAGTTGATCTCCCCTGGATTCATGGATAGTGGAAGAATCCATGGCACTTCTGTTCAAATACTAAAGGTTGGTATTAGCAATAGAAACAGCACTGAGAATGTCACTCTTTTTTTCATGTATAATTACTCTTTCCATTTTTTATAAACTTATTTATTGATAATAATTAGATACATTGTATGAGCAAGTCTTGTGATGGTACCTCCATTTCCCTCCTCCCTGTCTCCAATGTGCTTTAGATGGATCCTATACCTCAGTTTCGTAGCGAATGCAAAAATGGCCAAGTGACTTCTACACATGTCATGCTTTGACTTTTAGGAGAAGTATCTGTATCTTAGGGAAGCAAAACATGTTAAAGAGGACATTCAGCAAGTTGGTCACATGCTCCCAAAAGAGACATGGCTATTATTATAGTCATCATCTTTTGCCTCAGAGGGAGGTGCTGTATATGTTTCATTTTCAAGGCAGTCAGCAAATCTGTTCTTTCTAGACTTAGATGCTAGCAAATTACATATATGTCTTTGAAAACACAATGCAGAAGAAAGTCAGTCAGTGTGTTCGCTAATGTTATAGGCAAAACCAGTGAGACAGATACCAATGATTTCCAACACAACCTATAGCAGAAGTACAGAGGCACCTAAGACCTCATCCATAAAACAGACTTAATACTCACCCACAATGACTCAGGGAACTAAGCAGAAGAGGGAGCAGAAAGGATGTAAGAGCCATGGTGGAGGAGAATATCCAGAGACATGGCCCTCTCAGTAACAACATACAAAGGGGGGGGTGGAACTGGGTTGACTCCTAGGCTATCTATAACCTCCTGCCCCATGGACTGATCCAGTATGCCCACTGAGGAGGATACCCAGCTGAATGGGAGACAGGGAGGAGGAAAAGCAGGGAATTGGAGATACCAACGCATTATTAGCTCATACATTGTATCTAATTGTGGATAAAAAAGATGAAAAATATAAGACATACATAGAGTATCATCCCTCAAAGATAATGTGTCTATTTTTTATACCTTCTTGGCTTTCAGAATTTTTTTCTTACTAGTAAACCACTTCATCAAACTCTTTGATTAGTGTGGCCAAGACATGAGTTGTGAACACAAGAAAAACAGAATATATGAAGCATTTTTAGCATTGCATTCTTGGTTTCCAAGGCAAAAATTTTACAGTAATTCTGTCAGCCAATATCCCCAAGTGAGCTGTAGCAGATATTAAGGCAGTGAAGTCCAATATGGTTTCATTGATCACCACAGGCAAATTCAGGAATTCCTTTTTTTTTTTTTTTTTTCTGAGGAAGGGTCTCACTCTAGTCCAGGCTGGAATTCACTATGTAGTCTCAGGGTGGCCTTGAACTCACGGCGATCCTCCTACCTCTGCCTCCCAAGTGCTGGGATTAAAGGTGTGCGCCACCACACCAGGCAGGAATTCTTGTTCAACAAAAATATTCTTAGAAGTGAGCATCTAAGTAGCATTTATTATGCGTGAGCTTTTAATCCAAATCAGATCCAGATCTTCATATGGTTAAAAAAAAACTGTTAAGAAAAAAAAAAGACCCATGAGGTCACTTTTTTCCCAATGTTTTTTATCTTTTTGGTTCTTTTTTAAATATTTTATTGGTTTAGAAATATATATATTAACACAACAATATGCTCAGTATCCTAGGTTCTTATATAAAGCCATTGAATCCATAATGACATTCCCTCATATGCATTAGTTATTCTCCCCCCCATGACTCTTACATTCTTTCCTCCCCCTCTTCTGCAAATTTCCCAGAGTCATAGTGGGTGAGTTTACATTTTGCATAGTTATTAGGTTTTTAAGAGTCTGTAAATTTGTATTTTGGATAATTTTGGGCACCCTTGGTGCCTCTCTCCATTGTCCTTCTCTAGGTAATCTGCCTTGCTGTGGGAGTAGCTCTTTGTCATCTCAGTTCCTTAGAGGTTGTGTGAGGTCACTTTTGAAAGGAACAAAATGAAGGAAGGTCCAATATGTATTCATGAACATGAAAAAATGTTTTGCGATGGAAAAGGACATAGTGGTGGGGGAGACTATCCACAGGCTTGGTACCCTCCAGTATCAACACACTTGGGCCATGAGGACCGGGCTAAGTACTAAGCTATCCAGGGTCCCCTGCCACAGGGACTGATCTATACGGCCTACGGAGGAGGATATCCAGCTGATTGGGGATGGGGAGGGGGGCATTAGGGAATTGGGGATAACAACTCATTGTTTGCCCACTGAATAATGTAACTCATTAAGGACAATAAATATATATTTAAAAAAAGGAAATAGTAACAGATGTAATATAAATATAGAAGTCAACAATACCTTTGAGTACACACAAAGGACAATGTAAATGTCAGATTCTGCCCAAATCCCCCATCTACCTAACAACACCCTTTCAGGGTATAGAGTGGTAAACTGACTGCAAGGTGGAAGTGGAGCTCTTTCTGTGATGGAGTGCACCATTAAAGCATGCCTGTGCCTTTTATTTCAGAACAATGTTGACCCAAGTCCAATAAGATCCATCAACATCCCCTCTCTGCTGACTCATTTAGCTGCAAAAAGATGTTCACAAATCAACTCCAAGTAGAAAACCCAGGAAGGTGCACAGTATAAGGGAAAATGGAAACAGAGATCATCTTGGATTTCTGGAAGCTTGTTAGAAAAATTAAACAACAACAAAAAAGGAAAATACAGTTGTCCACGAACCCTGAACCAGGTGCACTAAGTAAAACACATAACTTGGGAATGATGAAAAATGGATGGCTTCCCCACCACTGCCTGTGAACCTGGCCCTGGTACCTCAGTATTCTTGGCCAAGGTTTAATGTCACAGAAGCTAAAAGAAGGCATATGCAGGCTCAGCTGTCAGCCTGTGTTAACACTTACATAACAATGGCTGTGTGTACATGGACAGGTTTGGCTGGGGTTATGCCAAACTCAATAGTTAGCCGCTCACCCTTCGTGGCTTATCTGCTTTAATTTGTTTATCTTGTTTGGTCATTAGTTTTGTGTGGATTTTATATTCATTATTCTGTATTGTGTCTCTGACATTTCAGTTTAGAAGGTGATTGTTTACCATATACATTGATTCTCCCGGGCCCTCAAATATTCTACAATCGATGCTAACAAGATAGGAAGTAGGAATTGTCATTATTTGGCTATTTTGGGACATATGCTCTGTCTCATTCGAATGCATTCTTATGTCTCCTGTCTCCTGGGTATTCTCACATATTCCTTTTGAACCTTCCTCTTTAATGCTACCCAGACCGAGCCTTTGTACCTCTTTGGAATGAATAAATACAGACTATCTCAGGTGATTTAAATCTCTCTCTTGTGTGCCTTTAAAAATGCACTCTTTGCTTTTATCAACGCTATATTTTGAACTTTCAAGGGACAACACAGCAACGGGCGTAGGTCTTCTTATCAGCTCGCATTACAGATGAGGGAACCTGTTGGGGACAGGTTTGTCTCTTGGCTTCTAACAAGTCACAGAGAAACAGGGATGCATTATGGATTTCGTCGATCATTTGTCTGGCCTGCTTGCTGAGGCACTTTTGGTTGCTAGTTTATCTGTTTCCTGTACCTGGGGTTTCCATGTGGCCTTTAATTGGGACTGAACATGAGAACTTTTCTACAGGATGCCCAAGGAAATAAACCCAACACTTAGTTTCCTAAGAATTTGCCTAGTCTCATCCAGATGATACCCTCATTTTATGGGAGAACATGCAGACAGCAGAGGAAAAACCTCTCTACAATCCATGGTGCTATCTCATTTCACACAGACAACCTGGTTTGGTTTGGTTTCATCACAGCAGAGTCATGGATGGAGTTGCTCTCATTACCATGGTCTAGGAAGTCATGGAAGAAGACCTTGGGATAATTATTTGAATGCCATATGTCATAAAAACATATATACACTGACCTTTCTGTCTCCTGTGCACTTAAACTGCAACTTGCATATAATCATGACACGTAATGTAACATTATATAATGTAATGAACATAGCATAATAAATAAGATTTGAGGGACAGTGAGGTTGACATGACAATAGTTTTATTTGCTAAGGCCTAAGGCATATTTTGTTTCATGGCAATGCAAAAGAGTTTACCAAATGTGTAAGAAACAGCTAAGACATAACGACAAAACAGGGCAAGCAAATGTGGCTGGCTTCCAGAGCACCTTGGAAGCAGCAACCAGCTCAGGACCTGCTCCAGCCCACCTAAAGCCAGGTCTCTGCATTGTGTTTGCTGCCTGACACACTCAGATTTGCTTTTCAAGTAAGAGGTGGAAGAAGAGAAGAAGGCAGGGAGTCTTTCTCTTTAATCCTCATGGGAAGTCAGTAGCCTATTATTTGGTGGATTAATTCTAAGCACAAACAAAGCTATTCTTCAAATGCTTTTCTTTGCAATACTTTTGCTTGTATGTCTTTCACATGACCAAGATACAAAAATTCTTCCAATGAAGCAATAAACCCCCAAGTAGAATACAACCTGGTGTATTAACGCTTCAGAATGTGGACTACAACTCATTGTATTAGCAATCCAGATTAACTCTGCTACATGTCTAGCCCAGGCAACAGAATATTCAACCTTTAAATAAATACACAATAAAAATAGCACACGCTTGCTATAGGGTTACTGGACTGTGGCAGTAAATGAACTGAATAAAATTTTATGGGTTCTTAACATGCGGAGGTTTTTGCAGTGTCTTCCATCTTGTTGCTTAACAACATTTTGCAGTCTGCTATCAGTGAAACTAATAGTGCAGATGAAAATTTTATGAAAAATGGGAACTCTACATTGGTTTTATATTATGTCAGTGAAATGAATAAAGATCATATTTTGGTATTAACAGCTAATCGCAAGAAAAGGAGTAGGAGTTGCTTGCTCCATTTTTGGCCCTGGAATTGATTTTTTTTTCAAGTCAGCTGTAATTATGATATTTGAATGTCGTTATCATTAAACTGATGAATTATTTAGAAAGCAGGTGAATGAGGCAAAGAGTCCCTCTGTGTGTTCATGCATCTTACATGTATTTTACCAGGCGAGGTGCCTCTTGCAGAGGGAGTTATTAATCACACCGATAGGGCAGATATGTTGTTATTATTCCTCTCAGCAAGGTCAAAGTTTTCAACTACAGAGCAGTTGAGGGGTAGCCACAGAGGGAAAGGAATGTTGGGGGAAAATGAGTTATACTTCAAATGTTGATAGAAATAGTCCCTACTCATTGAAATAGATAGTTTGATATCTTCCATTTGAGTTGTTATAATAGCCTCTTTATCAACAGCATTGCCTCCCACCTTGATTACCTGCAAAAATGGTTTTCGATAAGGAGGGAATATAATTTGGAATAGAAATTACTATTAGGATGCTATCATGTGGATGAGAAAAACATTCAGTTTAAGATACATGCAACTTTGCCTGCTAACATTTTCTTTGAGCCAAATGGCAAATTAATAATGAGCAGCCTTTATTTTCTCATTTCTCTCTCCTCCGCCCTCGTTCTAGAAAACAGCATTTGCTTGTTGTCTGTGATTTCATTCCTTAGGAATAGGTAAGGTACTTTTCTCTAGATCTATTCATAAAATGAAGTTTCATTTGTCTGGCTTGGATTGAATGTCTCCCTACTTTCTCAAACCAGTAACAACAAAATCAACAAACAAACAAACTCACCAATATCTTTTTTACCAAGCGTAGATGGTACCCATTGAGTTATAGAGTGTGAAGATGTATGATTGTGTGTGATATGAAAGTAGGAATGGCAAGGCATCTCTTTACTTTTAGATCATAGGGTTAATAGAACATCAAATTTAAAATTAACCCTACAAATGCAAAAATGAAAAAAATCCCTTGTGCACACTATAGATTTTAGTGCACTTTACAGAGTGCAGGGTGACGTCTATGAATCTCTATGAATTTCCACTGTTGTGAAAATTCCCACTTTTCTGTAGAATTGTGTCCACTTCCACAGTTTTGGTGGCATGACCTCTCCCATCTACTCTGGTTTACATCACTTTTTCCTTATTTGGAGGCTGATGTAACTATATAGAGATTCCATTTTGAATCAGGTCCTAGAAGAAATTAAATAAGAAACTGCAAATGAGTGATGGACTCAGAGTGTGGGATTTCAAGTGAGACTCTAAAGGAGATATATATTTTCCAAGCACACTATATATTAGCTTAGATTTTTTTCAGAGAAGATCTGACCATACATGGCCAGTGTGCCTGAGCTTTTTAACTTTCTAATGCATTAATCTTGTCTATCTTTATTTTATATTTTGAAGTGAATTCTAGAAAGTCTATGTGTCATTACATTTTGATTCTAAATTTTGGATAATGCTAGTCCTCTGTGCATTTTCAGTGGAAAAAATATATAACCTCATGTGAAAATATGAATTCTTTTTTTTATTGTCCATAATGAGTTACATTATTTAATGGGCAAACAATAAGTTGTTATCTCCTGTTCCCCAATGCCCCATTGGGGAACGGGGCATTCAGAAAATCTGAATTCTTGATGCATAGGATAATCCTTATTCAGTGAATGAGAACTGAATGTGCTTTCAGAGTCTATGTTTACATTTGAGACGGTTAACATTATGTAGTCAAATGTCAAGCTGGGGACTCCTAAGCCTCCCAAGAAATAAAGAATCAATAATATATATAGATTCCACTTATTTGGTTTCAGCTTGTTTGTTTTTTATGCTGGTCTAGTTTAGTGGAACAAATTACATCACTATTTTTTGACATAGTAAAAATTGACTAATCTAACAGGAGATGGATCAAAGGCAATCGGCATTTTTTATTTACCTCTGGCACAGCTAGACATAAAGATGGGAGGATGGACAAAGCCATCGGGACTTCTCTTCTGGAACACTTCAGAATCACAGTTAGAAAAGGTGTTTCTTTGGGATTTCATCAATCAATATTTACAAGATTTCCATGAAATGCTTAGAACTGAGACGCCATGCTGAACAAGTCAAATGTGGCTGAAATTCACCCCGGATGGATGTTGTAGGTATTAAATTATCCATGGACTCCAGTCAAGCAATTCAATACTCAATCTGCTCAAAGCCCAAGGAAATAAACATCACAGAAGGAATTCCAGTTGGAAAGAATATTTTCTTTTTAATTTCTGACGTACAATGGCAGGCCACCTGACACCATGTCACAGCAGCTTAACTCCCTGGCTTCAACAGGCCCGTTGTGCCCTATCAGTGGGGAGAATGTACAAAGAGATTCTCACCCTCAATCAGATTTCCTTGGTATCAGCCTGGACAGCAAGCAGTCAATCCCAATTGAGCAGGCAGATGGAGACAGAGCAGATTAATAAGTGGATCCTCTTTATCTGAAGAGCTGGCAGGCATCATGGTTCGCCAGGCACCTGAGTTATATTTTTAAATAGGTCAGCACAGCGAGCGTTTACAAAGGGGAAATGGAGTTAGCAGGAAGATTGGCACCAGAGGAGAGTAAAATATCGGGGGTGGAGTTCCAGGTATGCTTTGAGACAGGCTGAGGATATTGGACAGTGGAGAATGAAAAATCAAGAATCTCTGTCCCCGCTTCATGTGGTGCTTGAAGAAAATGGAATAAGCCACGAAAAGCACAGGAAACAGATCTAGCTGATGTCTTTGAATCCGGGAAGGTGGTTTCAGCAAGTCTTCACTACCACTAAGGAACAATCATCAGGCTGAAATAAACAAAATGCAGAGTTTGTTTTTGTTTCTCATCTGCCATAAAATCCATTGGAATCTCCACAGGAAGAAAAATATGTATCTTTAAGAAAAAACTGTATTGTAAGTGTCAACTATGAAACATTAAAAACCATATATGTGTTGTTGGGGGGGCGGTGATCAAAGCTCACTCAACTCTCTGGAAATCTAGCTCAGAAAAAAATACATTTTATTTTTGAAGAGAGGAAATAAATCAATCATCAAAAACTACAAATAAACCCTGATTCCCCTAAACATACATTTTATTAAACTAACATTTTAGCATAGAAAAATTTAAAACTTTCTAATATATTAATCTAAACAGTTTCAAATAATATTCCATCATATTTGATGAAAACTGACCCTCTAATGTTATAGTCAACAGTGTGCTCAATAGCTTATATGATGATTATTATCTGGTATCAATTAGGAAACTTTAGTCCCTAAAATATCCTCATACATACTATTTCCAACACATAGATTCTAGATATAGGATTATATCTAATCTACTCAAATTCTTAGCTAGAACACAGAGCAATTAAACTAAACAAAAAAAAAAACAATAACAACAAAAAACAAACATTTCCACATCTCCATGCTGACTGAGCAATGAAATGAGAACCAAGCAGATTTAAGAAATCATTATTTACCTTAATGTCTGTATGTGGATGGGTCACTTATAATAAAGAATAACAAATTCTGTCATTTCTTGAAATGATGTGATGCCTCTTTTCTTCCTTCTCTCACTTGGTGGTTGAGTAGACTGGATTCTTGGGACCATGGCACATTGCAAAGATCGAAAAAGACAAGAGCAAGTGATTCCCACTCCCAGGATTTGCCTGAACCCTTATTTGACAGCTGGAAGTCAAACTCCATTTGCTTGTGTTGTTTCCAAGGGTGGATAAAAACGACATTTGTAAAGGATAATTTAGGACCTCCAGGGAGAATAACATATTGATTGAGAGGAAGTGTGTGTGGCTAAAGAGGCAGGTTTCTCCTAAAATGAGAGACTCGGGAAAACCAAATCACAAGGGAGCAATGAGATAACAAAAAATGCTTAATTTGGAAAGGTTTGTAAGATCTCTGGAGAGTTCCTGCATCCTTAGATTTCAGTGTCTCTGATTTCAACAGTGATTAAGTGATGATCTGATACGATAATGCAGACTTTTCAATAAATTGCATATATGAACAACCACTGGGTTCCCCACAGAATATGGATGCAGAATTATTGGCATTGTTTATAGGTGTGTTTGGATGTAAAATTATAGCCCACTAAATGGTTTTTTACATCATATGAACAAAAAAATCGGAGGGCGTAGAAGCAAAGTTTTAGTTCTTGTCATTAACCATATCAATTAATTTTGTAACAGTGTAACCAAACTACCTCACAGAAATCACTAAAGCAAGGGATGGTTTATTTCAGCTCATGGATTCCTGAAGAGGAGAAAATAGGAAATCCAGAGCTCCACCTTAGGAAGTGGGTGTATGTGGTATCTTGTGTTGGACCAGGAAGCAAAGAGACAGATTCCAATTAATATTTCTGTTGACTGGTAGATTCTAAATGTTAGATATGATTGAGTTGTCCTTCATTCCGCTGTTATCATTAGCCTTCGGGTTGTCCAATCTATATCCCCCCAACTATTTTATTATCACTCACAATTCATTAACTGACCACAAGAAGTGGATATGTTACCAGGGTTTGCAGTATTAAAAGAAAGACAGTCAGAGGAATTTACCTTTGAGAAACAAGAGGGAGAAAGACTTCATACCATGATTAGAATAATCTCCATGTTACCGAAGTGGCTACCCAAATATGAATGCTTGCCTATGACCCAGCTAGATATTGCTTAGAACTTTTCATTTTACTAATTACTGGTATTCACCCTCACTGTCTTCCCAGCATAGATGACCATTTCATTATTTTTTCATTGTTTTCCCTTGATAAATGATTCTGTTTTTCCACAACTGTGTCTGCGGAATGTCCAACATTAAATGTTCATTTGTTTAAACTAACAGAGTGTGGTCAGCTGATTCCCAAGGTAAGAAAGGCAGCCAAACACATCCAAAATGGCACCATTTATGAACACAACGGATTCATTATCTTTTTCATAAAGTTCACATATGCGCGCATTAATCATCATGGCCTGGCCCTAGCCAGTAAGTTCTTACCTAAGCAACTTCCTTACTCCAATATATCTCTAGTGCTTAATGGCCTTTGCAGCCTAGATTTTTACTATGAGCTCACTCATCTGTTATTTTATGAGCCAGTCTGTCTTTGTGATGAACTGATTAAGCAACTAGGTTTGAAGTTAAATGTCTGGACAAGCCAGCAAACTTCAGGACTTTGGCCTACTCCAATATTCTCTCACCTCTTCTCTTCTCTAACTTCTCCGTGATGGAGGGGAAGTAACTTCTGGAAGTAAGCCAAAGGGATTGAATGAGCTGGAGGAAGACAAATGTGAGAAGATGTGGGGAAATTCCTGTGGCTACATCCACACCCAGCAAAGAGTGTGCATCCAATTCACCATGCACTGTTACCAAGAAGAGTGAAAGGTTCTATGAAAAGAACCAGGCTGGTGGTAAGAAAGAACTCTCTCAGCTCTCAACAATGAAATGAAATGAGAAGGAGTTGAGAACTGAGTCTATGAAAGAATTCTGGAATATTCAAGAACACGGTCCGTGAAGTATCAAAAGAGATCACACATTTTTTCCTGAGATTGAATAGATGACCTCCTCCTTTGACATCATGGTATTCAACATGGCCTGACCCAACCTGGACAATCCTTCCTTGACTGAACAATGTGGTGAAATGACCAGTTTTGCATGCCTACCCTTCTTTCCTCTCCCTTCTTCCTGAACTCCATTCATTCCTTTCATTGATGGTGTCTGTGCCTCATTGTTTTATTCTCATCGACATAAGGCTTTTAACCTTATTTTCTCAGCCTTTATATATGAGTCAGAGCTGCTCCTGTGAGGCAAATGTACAATTCAGAACTGATTTTTCGACAGAAGACCCCCTTCTGAACCTCCCGTAGCCATTCAGACCTTGAGACACTCTCCTTGTCACATACCTCAGACCTTCTCAGAGCGAGGGATGATTCCACTCTTTCAACTAACTGCCTACTGTAATCAAAATTGAGAACACTTTCATTCAGTTTTTAATTAATAAAAATTAAAAGTAATAATTTTTAAAATTTTTAAGTAATTTTAAAAGAAAATTTATATTTGTTTACACTAACAGACTATATATATATATGTATACAGACATGATATATATAGACATAATATATATATATATATTATCTATGATATGAAAAAAAGTGTCCACGTGATTACCAGTTCATCCTATGACACGCTACAGTTTATAGAAGTGATCCCAAGCCGTTTACCTAAAATACAGTGATAAACAAAAATCTCCTATTTTGTATATTTGATCTGTTTTAAGTATCACAGAATGCACTCACTAGCTCCTTTCTTATATTCTCCTGTATTACAGGTTAAAATTAAACCACACCATGACCTTTGTGTATCTAAATTAAATGAGAAACTCCTTTCCAGCAATCTTCTTCTTTTTCTCTGTCTTTCTTTCTTTCTTTCTTTCTTTCTTTCTTTCTTTCTTTCTTTCTTTCTCTCTCTTTCTCTCTCTTTCTTTCTTTCATTTCTCCAAGTCTTTAAAAATTTATGCTGCTTTCTGATAACTTCTTACTCCAAAGTATTTCTGTCTGAAAGTGGGATGATTTCTTCACATTCTGGACCCTGTGAAGATGGATGCATATCAGCATCTGTATTTTGAAAGTTGAGGAAGAAGTTAAAGAAGAATTAGGCCTGTCATCATCAATAAACTCTGAATCATGGCTGGGATTAGACATGAGGATATCAGACCACAAATAATACTGAGAAGAACAGCACCTCCATCACTCACCAGTCACCTAACAGGTTACCCTCCAATATCATCTTTACTTTATAGCACCATATTTCTTACCTCTGGGAATCTTTGTGAAATGAATGTGAAGATCAGCTGG
>PVHP010014542.1:0-38955 GCA_004024765.1 Zapus hudsonius | reverse complement strand
AATCGAAAGTTTCCCAATGTACATTACTGGCACTTGGTGCAGCCAGGATAATCAATGCTGGAAAATCGGCTCGGTGATCTGCTGCCTCCTCAGACAGGGCCCCACTTTGCAGTCTCAGCTGTCCTAAAACTCAGATCCTCCTGCCTCCTCCCGAGTGCTGATATTATAGGTCACCACTCCTGGCTCTGGATTAGTTTTGTGTTTCCAGGTAGAGTCTCACTCTAGCCTAGAGCTGACCTGGAATTCACTATGTAGTCTCAGGGTGGCCTTGAACTCACGGCAATCCTCCTACCTCTGTCTCCTGAGTGCTGGGATTAAAGCCATGCGCCACCACGCCCGGCCCTAGCTCCTTTCCTGCAGGCTCCTTGGGGCCACTGGTGTCCGATGAGGGCTACAACCTTCCCTGCAAATCTGGCTTCGGGGTTCTCCCCAGTTATGCTAAGGGAGAAAGGGCGTTCTTCAGAGGGACTAAGGGCTTCCCTCTTTACTTGCCCCCAGGGAGGGATATTTTCTTATCCTTTGAAAGTAGTTCTTCCATTCTGCTCCACTTATCCATCTGCTGGGTGTCATCCACTTCTAGCCACTTCTGTAAACCATCACTGCAAACTAAGCTGGGCTGGGTGCTTCCAACCTGTCTCTCCTGTTATCGAGTCCTTGGCTTCTTTCACTCCGATTCCCAGCAGAACTCTGAACTGTTGGCCACACACTCCTCTTGGCTCTTCAGTGCCATGCTTTCCTCTCTGCCCCTTCTAGGTTTGAAGGCTGGCTCCCCCTTCTCTCTGAGACCTGGGTATGATAACCTCTGGCCAGCTTCTTTCCAACTGAGTCACCCTTTCCCACAATGTAACTGGTCCTTGTGTGCTGAGAACTGAGCCAACGTCCCCCAGCTGTGTCCTACCAGCTCTGTAGGCTCTACTTGGATGGCTCAAATTCAGCAGGTTCAACAGAGTTGTGGATCTTCTTGGCACTTCCCTCTTGTCTGCCTCTTCCTCCCAGCCAGGGGCTCAGGCCACACTCTGGGAGTCATTCATATCAACTGTCTCTCCCACACCCTCCACTTCACAAAGTCTCTAGATTTCATGGTCTAGGTCCACCTTCCCATGGTCCAAGCAGTATCACCTCTTTGCAGATGAAGGCAACAGTGCCCTCTCTTGCCCACACACAGTCCCCTCCAATGAAAATTAAACCCAAATTCTTCACCATGGCCTAGCCCATTACACACATCTGCCCAACTCTCTCCACTGCCCAACCCTGTAGCTCCACTAGCCTTCCCTCAGGCCCTGTTCAAATGGAATTTATTTATCTTTCTTTCTCTTATTTATTTTGGAAGAATGGAATTTCCCACTCTTTCCCTGAAATGCATTTTGCAGTCTCTTTCTGTTTTCCAGGGCCTCCTCCAAGGCCTCAGTATCACCCTCCATCGTCTGGTGGAAAAGTTTTTTTTTTCTTTAATCAGAGGACTTCCTGAACCCCATTTTCCACTGCTGTTTCTCAGTTGGGTAAATGACTACATCTCATTTCATGGATTAGGAATCCAAGGCTTGGAGAGATCAAGACTCCAAGCCTGGACTGTGCTGTGTTCCAAGGTGAGCCACAGCCTGCTCTAGGCGGGGGAGGGTTGGTTCAGATGAGTGTGAGGGGGGAAAAATGAATCTAAAATGCTCAGCCCCGCACTTGGCAGGTGGTAAGCATTCAGTATTGCTGCCTGCCTCAGAGTGTGAACCAAGCATTAGGGAGGGGGAGTTCCCTCTCACAAGCCCTCCTGGATTCCAGGAGCAAGGAATTCTAAATTCATGGGGCCTACCCCCTCCCAGCCCTGCAACACTAGGCTGTGCTGAACAGAGCCTGAGTCACTGAGTGATTCAAGAAATACTCACCAAAGGGTCTCTCTCAGCCTCTTTTGGACCTACCCAAACAAATGCACCCTCAAAATGAATACCATTGCCTCCTTGGACAGGTGTGTCTGAAGCTAAGCCCAAACCCCTCTCCCAACAGATTCCCTCAGGGAGAGAGTTTGGCACCATTCTGACTTGGCATGGTCCTGATCCTGGCCACCCAGCCTCCTGCTCATTGCTGTTGGTCAGACACTGGATTCTGGGGTCTTCTAACAGTCTCTCACTCTATGGTCTGGCTCCAGTCTCCCTTCTAGACCAGTGTGCGGGCTCCTCTCCAGCCTTGATCAAATGTAAGACCTTTCCCTACCTTCTGCCAACCCCTGCCCTGGAGCCCTTCTGTGCTCCTCCCAAAGGCCTCGAGAGCCCTCAAGCGTCACCCCCCTCCTCCGGCTGTTAGCCTGGGAAGGGGGCCAGGCCCTGAGCTCAGACCTTGGCGATTCCAGAGTGTCTGAGGCCCAGAGCCAGCAGCGCCAGCCAGGCCAGACGAAGGGAAGGGGGGAGGTGGCAGGATGGGCACCAGGAAGTCTTCTAAATGGTGGTGCTGGGGGGTATTTAGCTTTGTTCTTTCTGCCCCTCTTCCAAACCCCACAGACCTGGGACCTCAGTGAGCCCTGGTTCAAGTGCTGCTCCTTGCTTTTTGTTCTCCAAGGGGAGAGGGAAAGGACCGGTACTAAGGGGAAGTGACTCTGGAAATGTGAGGGGACCCCCCCCTTCCACCAGGTGCCAAAGTTGATGGGAAAGGTTGATAGGACCCGGAGCAAGGCCCATTTCTTTCCTAGCCTCGGTTTCTCACTTAGATGGGAATCCTGGCGGGAGATACGCACAGGCTCTGCGCCCCGCCCCGAGGAATCTGGCGGGATGGCCGGGTCCCAGGTGAGGGCTCTCTGGGGAGGACCCCGCGCGATTCCGGCGGGGGCGGGCACCTTGGGGACACCCCCCGCACCAGCTTCCACCCGCCCCGTCGCACACTCGCTCCAGGAGGCAGCAGCGACCTCGCTTTAACGAGGGGGAAAAATCCCAAAAAACTGTCTCCCTGGCCCGGGGCCAGCGTCCCTGCCCCCCTCGCCGCCGCCGCGCTCCAGCCAGGGAAAACAACTGCTCACTTCTGCGCCCTCCGCGCGCTCCCGGCTTCCCGGCGGCCGCGGGAGAGGAGCCCGGCCAGGGGGAGGCGCGGAGCGGGCCGGCCGTCCGCCCGCCCGCCCGGCCTTCCTCTCCCCTCGCTCCTCCTCTCCGCCTCCACTTGCTCCGGCCTCCTCTCTCCGGCCTCAGTTCGGGGGCCTGGCTGGGTTTCTCCCGGGCGGGCCAGGAAGTTTCCGCGCTCCTCGCAGTCCAGCCTCCATCGCTTGCTCTCGCGCCGGGCCCCCGCTCGCGCCTGCGGTCCGCTCTCCATAACCCGCCACCCCGGCGCCTCCGCCTCGCTGCACCCTGCACCCCTCTCCCGAGCTCTCCCGGCTCTCGTCCTCGTTAGCGCCGGGCCCCCAGCCCCTCGCCCGGCGTGCGCCCCCCGGGGTCGTGCGGCCCCGGATGCCCGGGCCCCGAGGGGCTGCCGGCGGGCTGGCCCCTGCGATGCGCGGGGCAGAGGCGGCGGGGCTGCTGGCGCTGCTGCTGCTGTTGCTGCTGGGCCCGGGCGGCGGGGCCGAGGGGGGACCGGCCGGAGAGCGGGGCGCCGGCGGGGGCGGGGCACTGGCCCGTGAGCGCTTCAAGGTGGTCTTTGCACCCGTGATCTGCAAACGGACTTGTCTGAAGGGCCAGTGTCGGGACAGCTGTCAGCAGGGCTCCAACATGACGCTCATCGGAGAGAATGGCCACAGCACCGACACGCTCACGGGCTCCGGTTTTCGCGTGGGTGAGGGCCAGGGGACTTCGGTTGGGGGAGGATGGGGTGGACAGTCGCCAGGAGCAGGCGGGATACATAGTAGAGCCTTGGGCATCAGAGATGGAAAGCTGGAGTAAAGCGAGCCAGCGATCTGGGGACTCAAGGGATCAGGGGGCTTGGGAGCCTACAGATCTGGAGGCCAGAGTTGGGGGGCTGCATGGAGTTTTGGACTTTGACGCTTTGGGTTAGAATTGGGGCCTAGGCTAGGGTCCTGGGTGCTATGCTTTCTAGAAGATGCTGGGTTGTGAGAGGGAGCACACGGGGGAGGGGGGCGGTTGAGGGATATGAGCACTGGCAGGAAGTCCCAAGGAAGGGAGTAAATATTTCCCTAAGAATCAGAAGTCTTTAAAAATGTCTGCTGGGAGGAGACACCTGTGTTCTGTGGGAGGAGGAGCCAAGGTCAGGCCTGGGGTGAGGGAGTTGGTTACTGGCAAGGTCTGACAGGAAAAGTCTTAGGAGCCTAAGTAGTGGGGTGTAGACCTGGTGGGGTCTGGCTCTGGTTCCTCCTTTTCCTAGGTCCCTCTTAAGCTCCCAATATCTCTTCAAAGGCCCTCAGAGTCACCCCCATTCTACCCCAAGCCTTAGGACCTCCCAGTCAGCCTGGAGCCCACTGCTTCCCCAGCATCTCTTCAAAGGGCAGGCCTGGGGCTCAGGACTCCTCCCCTGGGGCCCTGTGGGCCAGGCAGGGGTGTGGGGGGGGGAGGTGTCCCAGCAGTAATTACCTCCTGGACAGGGTAATTAGGCCAAGCCCTGGATGGCACCAACAAAACAGCCCCTCTCACACATTCCTAAGCTCACTCACCCACCCAGACCTAAGGAACACTACTCGTGGTTCACAGTTCTCACAAGATTTGTGTGTGTGTGTGTGTGTGTGTGTGTGTGTGTGTGTACAGGAGAATGCACAGGCTTTGGCAGGGCACACTATGATTAGTGTCTCTGTGTTGTCTAGGGTGTGTGTCCAAAGTCACTGTCAGGGAGTGTTTACATAGTAAGTCCATGTTGGTGCAGAATGAGTCTGTATGTGTGTGACAGGATGACAGTGTGTGTGAGTGTATGTGTGCCTGGCCTCCCAGGCCCCCTGGCCATCTTGCACAGGCTACTTTCTCCATCCACGCTGCCCACATCCCCCAGGCTCAGTGCCCAGGCCACAGTGGGTGGATGTCACTTGAAGGTCACCCTCACCGCTATGGGTGACTCACTGGGAGGCAGGAAGGAGAGGATACTACCTCCCCTGGCCTAGGACACACCTCTTCTGCCTTGTGAGGCCTGGCCTCAAAAAGCTGCATGGGCTGAGCTGGGATGCTCTTAGTCTAACTACTGATGGTCAGGGATGGATGAGGCTTTCCTTATGAAGCCCTCTGTGTGTGCACAGCCACCCTCCCACCGGGGAAAGCGGAGAAGCCTCCCTCAGAACAGGCAGGAGAGGGGCTGGGGATGGAGCACAGTGTCCCAACGCTAGAACACATGTCTGGTGTATGTGAGAAACGGGTCTCACCTTTGGTCATTCCTTTCCTCATCCCCTTGCACCTTCACTGGGATCCAGAGCTGAGGCCCACCAGCCCTGCCCTCCAAAGCACCCTTTATAGTGAGAGAGGCATGGCTACAACCAACCAAATAATAGCCAAGCTGGACAGTGGAAGGAGAGGGTGGGGTATGAGGAAAATCTCCTTTCTAGGGGAGAAGCTGGGCTCAGAAGGGTCAGATTTGGACATGTCAGGATGTGGGGGTGGCTCTGGAATGGAGGAAAAGGCAGGAGTAAAGCCATGAAAAACTGGCCCACACTAGCAGGAGGTAGGTGTGTGTTGGACTAAGTGTACCAGGAAGAGCAGAGGGGACAGGCTAAAGATGGTTCTGGGCCTTGAAAAACTTCGGATGTCCAGGCAAGGATTAAAGGAGGAAGTGAGGAAAGTGATGTGCAGAGCTTTGCCTGGGGGCAGGTTTCTCTGGGATGCTTGGGACCTGAACAGGTCTGAGAAGCAGAGGCCATGGGGACTATCAGAGACGGATTCAGGGGACACTACCGAGGCTGTAACCAGGAGAGGAGCCCAAGTTACATATAGTGACTGGGCAGGCAAGGTTCCCAGTGGGGAGCCCAGGTGGAGAGAGGTACTAAATTCTGCCTGTGTCCTGGGCATACCTGGCAGGAGGCAGTTTCCATGCCCATGATGTCTTACCAGAAGCCGCTTCCCAATTAGGACAGAACTAGTGCCAGGAGGAGGGAGCGAAGAGGCAGGGTGCGGGTGAGAATGGCGGGGGGGGGGGGGGGGGGGGGGGGGGGGGGGGGGGGGGGGCTGAGGTCCAGCCTGGGTCCTGACCCACCTCCCCTCCCCAGTGGTGTGCCCTCTACCCTGCATGAATGGCGGCCAGTGCTCCTCCAGAAACCAGTGCCTGTGTCCCCCGGACTTCACGGGGCGCTTCTGCCAGGTGCCTGCCGGAGGAGCTGTCGGTGGCACCGGTGGCTCAGGCCCGGGGCTGGCCCGGACCGGGGCCTTGTCCACAGGAGCGCTGCCGCCGCTAGCCCCGGAAGGAGAGTCTGTGGCCAGCAAGCACGCCATCTACGCGGTGCAGGTGATCGCTGATCCTCCTGGACAGGGAGAGGGACCCCCTGCCCAGCATGCGGCCTTCCTGGTGCCCCTAGGGCCAGGACAGACCTCGGCGGAAGGTACCTGGCAACGGGCAACCAGGGGTGCTGAGGTGGGCAGGTCTGAGGGTGGCCGGATCTGGGCACGGTCCAGCCCAGGAGGAGCTCAGCGCCGCGACCCTCCAGGCGCTGGGCAGCCCTGAGGCCACCGCCCCGCGCCCCGCCCCGCCCCCAGTGCAGGCCCCGCCCCCTGTGGTGAACGTGCGTGTCCATCACCCTCCGGAAGCCTCGGTCCAGGTGCACCGCATCGAAGGACTGAATGCCGAGGGCCCAGCCCCTTCCCAGCACCTGCTGCAGCACCCACATCCCAAGTCTCCACACCCACGACCTCCCACCCAAAAGCCGCTGGGCCGCTGCTTCCAGGACACATTGCCAAAGCAGCCTGTGAGTGAAATCATAATTTTCTTTTTTTGGTTTTTCGAGGTAGGGTCTCACTTCCAGGCTGACCTGGAATTCACTATGTAGTCTCAGGGTGGGTGGCCTTGAACTCACAGCAATCCTCCTACGTCTGCCTCCCGAGTGCTGGGATTAAAGGCGTGTGCCACCACGCCCGGCTTGAAATCATAATTCTTGTCATTTTTTTTACATTTAATTTATTTTGAGACAGGTTTCACTCTAACCTATAACCTAGGTTGACCTGGAACTCACAGCAGTTTGTTTTAGGTAGGGTCTCAGTGTAATCCAGGCTGACCTGGAATTCCCTATGTAGTCCCAGGGTGGCCTTGAACTCCTTAATCTTCCTACCTTTGCCTCCCAAGTACTGGGATCAAAGGCATGTGTCACCACGCCCTCTTCACAGCAATTCTATCTCAGTGTCCCCAGTGCTAGAACTAAAAAGTTTGAGCCACCATCCCCAGCTTTGAATCCACAGTTCTATCTCAGGGTCACCCTTTGCTAACTCTTCAGGATTGCATCAAACTGGGTGTCCCAGCTGGTGTGAGGAAGAGAAAAGGGACAGTAGAGGGAGGCATATGAACGAGGCAGGTGCTCTAACCCTCTTGTGTCCCTCCCCTCAGTGTGGCAGTAACCCCCTGCCTGGCCTCACCAAGCAAGAAGACTGCTGTGGGAGCATCGGTGCTGCTTGGGGCCAGAGCAAGTGCCATAAGTGCCCCCAGCTGCAGTGTAAGTGCCTGCTTCATGGGGATCCCCCACAGGGGTCCACCCAGCCACTGCCCACCGAATTCCTCTGTTCACCCTCCTTCCCCTCCTGCAGACCCCACTCTCCTCCCACCTCCTTGCCCCATGCTATCCTCTCTCTGCAGATACAGGGGTGCAGAAGCCAGGACCTGTGCGTGGGGAAGTAGGTTCCGATTGTCCCCAGGGCTACAAGAGACTCAACAGCACCCACTGCCAGGGTATGGCCAGCAGGAGATTCTGTGGGCTAGGGAGCATGCTAGTGGTCACTGAGGGAAGTCCCAAGGTGGGAGAGAAAAGTCTGGCTCAGGTAGGACCCTGAGAGTCTTGGAATAATTTGCTGCCACCCAATGCTCCCAGACTAGAGGGACCAAATTCTTGCTTACCACAGACATCAACGAATGTGCAATGCCTGGTATGTGTCGCCATGGTGACTGCCTCAACAACCCTGGCTCCTATCGTTGTGTTTGCCCACCTGGCCATAGTTTGGGCCCCTCCCGCACACAATGCATTGGTGAGTCTGGGGAGCTTCAGGTCCTAGGAAGTCAGAAGACATGGGTGGGAGGCCCAAAGCGCCAGAGCAGCAAGAGTCAGAGGTCATGGGAAATCAGTTGGGACAAGGGTTGATGGCAGAAGGGACAAGGCGCAGCAGATAGGATCACATGAAATCGAGTGAGGTCAGTGGTCACATTTTACATCAAGCCAAGGGTCACATAAGGACCAAGGGTAGTCTGGAGGGCTGGGCAGATGGGCCGTGTTTAGGTCCTGCCCTCCACTACCTTTCCAGTGGACAAGCCAGAGGAGAAGAGTCTGTGTTTTCGCCTGGTGAGTCCAGAGCACCAGTGCCAGCACCCCCTGACCACACGCCTCACCCGCCAACTCTGCTGCTGTAGCGTTGGCAAGGCCTGGGGTGCACGGTGTCAACGCTGCCCTGCAGATGGCACTGGTGAGCTTGGGATGTGTAAGACATGATGAGGAGGTGGGGAGACAGCCTGGAGGGTCCTGGGCTGGACCTCATCTAGTCTAGGAAATGCTCATTTGTGTGTCCCTTGTCTTGTGTGTCCCTTGTCTAGCGGCCTTCAAGGAGATCTGCCCAGCTGGGAAGGGGTACCACATCCTCACCTCCCACCAGACGCTCACTATCCAGGGTGAAAGTGACTTTTCTCTTTTCCTGCACCCTGATGGACCTCCCAAACCCCAGCAGCTCCCTGAGAGCCCTAGCAGGGCACCACCACCAGAGGACACAGAGGAAGATAGAGGTCTGACCCCAGATCCACAGATATAACCTCATAGTCAAGCACTCTAAGTTTTAAATCTCTGATCCAAACCCCTGACCCTCAGGCGTCACCCTCTGACCCAGAAATTTGTGAGCTACAGCATCCTAAATCTTAATCTGTAACCCAAGGAGCTGACTCAGCTGTTACTCCCTAGACCTGGCCCCTGACCAATAACAAGCATACCCTAACCCCAGCATCTAACACCTGACCCTTGATCTCTGAGAGACCCACCGTAACCATACAGTCCCTGTTGTTGTTGACCCCAGACTCATTCTTTCACTCTGACATTGGCTATCCCCCTTTTCTTCCCTTTCAGGGATAACCACAGACCCAGTGAGTATGAGCCCAGGTGGAGGGATGGAAGAGGCAGGGGAGCCAGGGAGGGTTCATGCTGCTGTCTCCCGCAGCCAGTGAGCGAGGAGCAATCAATTCAGCAGAGCCAGCCCACTGCTAGAACCTCTCCAGCCCAGCCCTACCCAGGTAAGCTGGGCACTACACAGGGAATCTGGGGGCTAGGTGGGGTTACAGTGCAAGTACAGTACTGAGTGGTGAAGCCCTGGTGTTGCCTTCAGGGATGGAAAGGCTCAGTCACCCTCTGACAAATCTGTGATTCCCCATTACACTTAGAACTGATCTCTCGACCCTCGCCACCTACCGTGCACCGCTTCCTGCCAGACTTGCCCCCTTCCCGCAGTGCAGTGGAGATCGCCCCCACTCAGGTCACAGGTAAGGCCTGCTCAATAGGGCTACACCTTGTATAGGCCACATCCCCAGCTTAGTTCTCTTCCCATCATTCACTTTGTTAACACTTGCTAAGAGTTGGGCACTAGGGAAGTTTCAGTGAGCAGTAGAGATTCCGTCCTGCTCTCAAAAGGACTTAGTAGTATGGTGATCAGCCCAATGCCAGGACATCATCCATTCAACCCGTATTTACTTGGTATTGCTCTGTACCTGGCCCTGTTGTGGTGCTACAGATCCTGCAGTGAACAAAAACAGACCAAACTTTCCTGTCCTTACAAAGCAAATGAAAAACAGATCCCATTGCATGTGGTGGCTCATGCGTGTAACCCCAGTATTTGGGAAGTTAAGGCAGAAGGATTCTGAGAGTTTGAGGCTCACATGGGATGAGGTGTGAAACCCTGTCTCAAACAACACAACAATGTCCCTCTCCAAATAGACCCATAAGCATTTAGCATGTCCATAAATGCTATGAAAAATGTAAGTCAGAGAAGAAATTGTCTGAGGGTTGCAATAATATGTAAGATGACAATGAGGAAAGATTTTTTGGTGGGGGGTGGACAGGGTTTTAAAAATTGTTAGAGCCAGGCATGGTGGCACATGCCTTTAATCCCAATACTCAGGGAGCAGAGGTAGGAGAATTACCACAAGTTCGAGGACACACTAGTGCATTCCAGGTCAGCCTGGTCTAGAGCGAGACCCTACCTCGAAAAACCAAAAAAAAAAAAAAAAAAGAAAGAAAGAAAGAAGACAGGTAGAAGGAAGGAAGGAAGGAAAAGAAAAAGAACTTTCCAAGGGAAATTAAGTTTGGGCAAAGGCATAGAAGTATGAATCTTTGATGGGGGGAGCCATACAGAACCAGGAGAAGGCCAGTGCATGAGCCTTGCTAAAAGGCTTGGGTTGATGCCAGAGTGTAGCATCAAGCTTTGTGGGAAGTGTCCATAAGGCTTTGGGCATCATAATTACCAACTCAGATTGAGCAATCCCTCTGTGCCACACACTGTGAAGAGCTTTCTAAACCAAATATCACTCCACCTTCTCATACTCTGAAGTGAACACTCCTGGCCTCATCTTACAGATGAGCAAACAGGCTCTGAGAGGTTCAGTAACTTGCCCCAGGTCAGCCCGATCCAAGCCTGTGTCACTGAGGGCTCCAAAGCCACAGGGTAGCTACCAGCCTGACTGAAACACTGAGCCTAGATGAGCTCCTAGGATGTGGGCTCAGATGGAAGGTGGCTGGAGAAGGTGATAAGGAGGACTGTGGAGAAGTATTCCAGGTAGAGGACAGCCTGCAAAAAGTCCACTGTACAAGTGGGCTTGGGGCAGAAGGGAGTTCAGCACCACCCTGGGCTGCATGGGCAGGAGGGAGAGGAGGAAATAGGGAGTCCTGGGCTTGGTGAACAAGATGGTTAGGAGAGCCCTCCATCTCACCATCCGGGTACAACTGTGGTACAAGTTAGAGTTCCTGGGACACCAACGTCTGCCTGCCTTGGGAGGGCGAAGTAATTAATGGGAGACCCAGGTGCCTGAGGCAAGGGGTGTTGAAGCCACTGTCCAGAAGATATTAATGCAGCTGGGGTTATGGAATTTAAGGTGACTGGGGAGAACAGGGCCTCATATACCCTTGGGAATGGATATTAAGAAGACTGGATATGGTTTGGTGTAGCTGGGGTCAGGCTCTTAGAATGGGTGGGAATAGAAGAATCCAGGGTGAAGGGATGTCAGAGATCTGGAATCCTTGTTTGGGACTCTGGGATCATGGCACTAGGGTTATTTCAGGTGAGGTGTAGGAACTCCTAGGATTGGAATGCGAGCGTGCAGGAGCTTGAGGTCACTGTGTGACCTGGCTCAAGTAAGTAGGATTGCATCTGCCTTGTGGCAGTCCCGTGACTTTCCTTCCCCATGTCACAGAGACCGATGAGTGCCGACTGAACCAGAACATCTGTGGCCATGGACAGTGCATCCCAGGCCCCTCGGACTATTCCTGTCACTGCAACCCGGGCTACCGGTCACATCCGCAGCACCGCTACTGCGTGGGTGAGCTCCACTTGCCGCCGTGGATGGCCCCAAGGGCAGGCTTGGCTCACAACCTGCCTTTGATGTCTCCCTGCCCATCCCGTTCTTTTAGACGTGAATGAGTGCGAGGCAGAACCATGCGGCCCAGGGAGAGGCATCTGCATGAACACCGGAGGCTCCTACAACTGCCACTGCAACCGTGGCTACCGCCTGCACGTGGGCGCCGGGGGGCGCTCCTGTGTGGGTGAGGCCCCCTGCACGGCTGAGGGACAAGGGCGGGCTCACCTCCAGAGGGCCTCCTCACATCGCCCGCCCTTCTTGTCCTCTTGCTCCGGCCCAGATCTGAACGAGTGCGCCAAGCCCCACCTGTGCGGCGATGGCGGCTTCTGCATCAACTTTCCTGGTCACTACAAGTGCAACTGCTACCCTGGCTACCGGCTCAAAGCCTCCCGACCACCCGTGTGCGAAGGTGGGGTACCCAGCCTGAAAGAGAGGGGCTCCTCCTCCATTCCTCGACTTGGGATGGGGGCGGGAGGCATCTCCACCTAGCTCTGGTCCTCTCCGGTTGGGGTCCGGGAGGCAAGAGGCCAGGTTTGCCTTGCTGTGTGATAGAGGGAGGTCCAGCCACACTGTCCCCAGACTTTGTCCTCTTCCTTTCCCTACTGTGCAGACGTCGACGAGTGTCGTGACCCTAGCTCCTGTCCAGATGGCAAATGCGAAAACAAACCTGGGAGTTTCAAATGCATCCCCTGTCAGCCAGGCTACCGTAGCCAAGGGGGCGGGGCCTGCCGCGGTGAGGGCGGGTCTGGCTCCAGCGGGGGCGGGGCCCCAGGCAATGTGGGAGGGGGACTTAGGGAGAACCCCCTCTCCAGGGGGACCGGAGGGGACAGAATCTGAAGCAAGTGCTGGCTCCCTCTCTGCAGACATCAACGAGTGCTCTGAAGGCAGTCCCTGCTCACCTGGCTGGTGTGAGAACCTTCCAGGCTCCTTCCGGTGCACGTGTGCCCAGGGCTACACACCTGCACCCGACGGCCACAGTTGCACGGGTGAGCTTCCGGCCACCTACCAGGGATTCACTAGCGGAAGTGAGGGCGCGGTCACCTGTAAAACGAGTGCATGTGTGGGGGTTAATTCATGGGCCAGCTCACTGAGCCAGTGGCTCATTTCTTCAGCAGAGGGCCTGCAAAGGCTCCTCGCAGGGTCGATTTTAGGAGGCAAGACCTAAAGCTGTGCTTGCAAAACTGCTTACTTAAATTTGAAGGAAAAAAGATACTAAACAGTGGGGGGATTATTAGTGGTCCCCGTGCAGTAATGTTTATTGTCCACCAAGAGTCAGGCTAGGGGCTAGAATCGGAGAAACTGGGGAACTTAAGACAGTTAGGCTATAGGGATCAGGAAACACCATCTGGGCAGTAAGAAGGAAACTTTAGTCACTTTAAAGGACGAGAGGAAAAGCCATGTATGGTGGCACACACCTTTAATCCCAGCACTCAGAGGCAGAGGTAGGATCACTGTAAGTTTGAGGCCAGCCTGAGACTACAGAGTTAGTTCCAGGTCAGCCTGGGCTACAGTGAGACACTGCCTTGAAAAAAAACAAAAAAATAAAATAAAGGACCAGAGGAATTAGCCAAGCAAAGAAGGCTGAGAACAGCATGCTAGACAGGTAGAGGGGAAGAGAATAGTAGCCTCAGGGGGCCAGGAGATGGTGTGATGCTAAAACAAATTGCATGGGCATGTTGATTGGATATTAAGGTGAGGGAGAAAGGTTTGGTGACTCCATGGGTGGTGTTGCTCATAGGGATAGAGTCCCCAGATTGGGCACCTTTGGTGGGGGAAGAATTAAACTCCATGTTGGGCAAGTTGAGTGAGGTGGGTCTCTTAGGCAGAGGTGCCAGTAGAAGCTGGGTTGGGAGTCTTGGGCTTGACATGCCCATCTGGAATCATGGACCCGTAGCCTGGGGGCTATGGAGGGATGGAGTGAGCTGTTCATCCAAGGAAGGAGGGGTGGTGGGAGAGCATCTAGCAAAGCTTCATGGATGCTGACACTTAGGGGCAGATAGAGGTAGGTGATGGAGCAAGAGATAAAAGATAGCAGGATAGTAGAAGGTACGTGTCTTGAAGGACCTTCTGAGAAGCTAGGGAAACCCAGGGCAAAAGGGAAGAGAATGAGGAAAGAGTGCTTCTTGTTTGGTGAGCTTGGGCCAAGGGAGGGAAGGTGAGGTCTTTAGCATCAGACATGGCCCAGATTCCCTGGAAGTCCTGGCTTGGACACCAGAACATGATATACTACATGGAAAGAGGGTGAAGACCCCATGCTTTACAAGAACTTTACTGGACTCAGCTCTGGTACTCCAGACCATGGCAGGAATGGGAAAAGACTAGGCAGAGGCCTGAGGTCATCCTCAGCCTGACCCTGTGACACCTCACCTCTATGCCCTACAGATGTGGATGAGTGCGAGACTGGGGACGTGTGTGACAATGGCATCTGCACAAACACACCAGGCTCTTTCCAGTGTCAGTGCCACTCTGGCTACCATCTGTCAAGGGACCGGAGCCACTGTGAGGGTGAGGGATCTAGAGTCAGGGTCACTGGCCTGTTCCTCCCTACCCCAGGATCTCTGTCTCTGCTGCCCAGGTCCAGTCCCCATCCAGATATCCCAGATGGGGAATGTGGGTGTTGGAGTGATCCAGAGCTGGGGGAGGGGATTTAGGCAACTCTTCGTGCTGTAAATGGGGTCAGCCCGAGATTCCCTACCTCTGTGGTCCCCTGCAGACATTGATGAATGTGATTTCCCTGCGGCCTGTATTGGGGGAGACTGCATCAACACCAATGGCTCCTACAGATGTCACTGCCCCCAAGGTCATCGGTTGGTGGGTGGCAGAAAGTGTCAAGGTATGAAGGGTTGGCTGACGGCTGTGGCAGGCAGGTGTTCTCCTGGACATGTATTCATTCATCCATCCATCTACTCTATACTCATTCATCCTTCTACTCATTCTCTAACAAGGATAACAGAGGTTCTGTGGTGTTTGCTTTGTGAAAGCGCTCAGCCCTTTACACATGTGGTAGGCAAACCCATCAGCTCACATGTATGTGCATTCATACCAACAAGAGATAGCTGTGCATCACTACTTGCCAGGTTCTATACTAGATATTCAGTAATGGCCTGGGATTCCCAGATTGGAGCCATAACATGTAAACTTATTCTCAAGTTCAGGTTGTAGATACTAAGTTTGGACTAGTAATTAATGAAGTGATCGTGAAACTGGGACTTGAAGCATAAAGGGTTCCCTCAACAGAGAAAGCACTGAGTGGTAGTCTACCAAGAACGGTATTGGTAAAACAGTTGTGTGGTGGGTTTTTCTCATTTTTTGTTTTTTGTTTTGTTTTCCCTTGAGGCAGGGTCTCATTCTAGCCCAGGATGACTGGAACTCACTCTGTAGCCCAGGCTGTCCTTGAATTCATGGTGATCCTTCTACTTCAGCCTCCTTAATGCTGGGATTATAGGCTTGAACCACCACACCCGGCTGTAGTTGTGTTTTTAGAGGAGAGTGGACATCTCTGCCCTGAGCACAGGACTGGGGGGGGGGGGAGGCAGAGTAAAGAGAACCAAGTATGGTGGCATGTGTCTGTAATCTCAGCTACTTGGAAAGATCTTGAGTTCAAAACTAACCTGAAAAATATAGTGAGACCCTGTCCCAAAGAACAAAACAAAAGTGATGGGAATGAACTTCATTTTGTTATCAGTGGGGGCCAAAACATTTATGAAAACTGACACTCTACACAGAACCAAGGGGACTTCTGTTGTATTTTAAATTAGAGTGGAGATTTGGGGTCTAAACAGGCTAGGCCCTAAATACACAACCCAGGGAAACCCCACCAATGCCACACCTGCCCCTGCTTCCTACTCTTCTTGCTCCCCTTAGATATAGATGAGTGCAGCCAAGACCCAGGCTTGTGCCTACCCCACGGAACCTGTGAGAATCTGCAGGGCTCCTACATTTGTGTCTGTGATGAGGGCTTCACACCTACCCAGGACCAGCACGGCTGTGAAGGTGAGTAAGTAGCCTTTGGCTCTTTCTTCAGACTAGGTAACTCCTGGAGTGGTCCTGGGGCTCAGACTGTATCCTGGTCCCACCCTTCTGAATTCTGGATACAGGAAAAAATCCTCTTTTCCTGGGGAAGTCTGAAGGGGCCATACATCTCACATGGTGACAAAAAGGAGCCAGTGAAAATGGGGAAAGTGATGGTGTGGGCAAGCTGAGTAGACAGGGCCAAGGTAATACATAACCTTGAGCTGCCATCCCCCCCTCAGAGGTGGAGCAGCCACACTACAAGAAGGAATGCTACCTTAACTTCGATGACACAGTGTTCTGCGACAGTGTATTGGCCACCAATGTCACCCAACAGGAGTGCTGCTGCTCGCTGGGGGCTGGTTGGGGAGACCACTGCGAAATCTATCCCTGTCCAGTCTACAGCTCAGGTCAGGAGCCTGACAAGCCCCTTTCCCAGAGCCCCAGTTTGTTCACTGGGAAACTAAATGGGGAAAATAGTTCTGGCTGGGTAGTTGGGAAAGGCAGCTTCCACGGGCACCCATGGCTGGCAGGTGCGTGTACCCAGTCCTGCCTCCTTCCCTTCCCTCTCACCTCACAGCTGAGTTTCACAGCCTGTGTCCTGATGGAAAAGGCTACACGCAGGACAACAACATCGTCAACTATGGCATTCCTGCCCACCGTGGTAAGCCCCAGCCTGCTCGGGTCAGCCCCTCCCCAAGAAATCCCCTGGTCACTCCTCACGGTAAGCAGCAGCGCTGGGCACGCACGGTGTGTCACCCTGCAGACATCGACGAGTGCGTGCTGTTCGGTGCGGAGATCTGCAAGGAGGGCAAGTGCGTGAACACGCAGCCAGGCTATGAGTGCTATTGCAAGCAAGGATTCTACTACGACGGGAACCTGCTGGAGTGCGTGGGTGAGCACCCAGAGAGGATACCCCCACCTCCCCAGCCCCGGCCTGTCCGTCACCAGCGCTTCCTCCTGCAGATGTGGATGAGTGCCTGGACGAGTCCAACTGCAGGAACGGCGTGTGCGAGAACACGCGTGGCGGCTACCGCTGTGCCTGCACGCCCCCGGCAGAGTACAGCCCCGCGCAGCGCCAGTGTCTGAACCCCGAAGAGATGGGTGAGCCCGGGCCAAACAGACTGCCGCCCCCACCCACTCCCTCAGTGCTCTAGACCCCATGGCAGGGCAGCTCACCAGTACTGGCCCCAGCATTGACCTACCGGGCTCCTGCCGCTTGAGTGTCACCGCCCTGGGTGCCAGGTGTCCTGTCCTGGGCCAACTCTGGGTCTTGTGGGTGGGGTGGAGCCCCAGGGTTAAGGCAGTCCTGCAGATAGAAGGCAGGCTGGCCTGCCTTGGGCTCCTCCATGCCAGGTCCTCTTCCACAGAGCACGGCCCCGAGCGGCGTGAAGTGTGCTGGGGCCAGCGTGGAGATGATGGCATGTGCATGGGCCCCCTGACCGGGCCTGCCCTCACCTTCGATGACTGCTGCTGTCGCCAGGGCCGTGGCTGGGGCACCCAGTGCCGGCCGTGCCCACCACGTGGCACAGGTGAGCCACCCGAGGGAACTAGGGGCAGGAGCTGGGGTACACCAGTATCACTGACCTCGATCCCCCTTTCCAGGGTCCCAGTGCCCAAATTCTCAGAGTGAGAGCAATTCCTTTTGGGACACAAGCCCGCTGCTCCTGGGGAAGCCCTCAAGAGGTGAGAGAGGCCTAGGGGCCAGAGGTGCAGTGGGAGATACCTACGGGGATGGGGAGTGTGTGTGCTGATGTCTGGATTCCTCTGGCCTCACCCAGACGAGGACAGCTCCGAAGAGGACTCTGATGAATGTCGTTGTATAAGCGGCCGCTGCGTGCCTCGGCCTGGGGGTGCGGTGTGCGAGTGTCCTGGCGGCTTTCAGCTGGACGCTTCTCGTGCCCGCTGTGTGGGTGAGCAAGACTGTAGGGGCTAAAGGGCAGAGCTGGCAGCTGGGCTGGGTACCACCATGTTGATGAGAAGCTAAGCCACGACGGTCCCTGTCATCCCTAACTGCAGATATTGATGAGTGCAGAGAACTGAACCAGCGTGGGCTGCTGTGCAAGAGTGAGCGCTGCGTGAACACCAGCGGTTCCTTCCGCTGTGTCTGCAAAGCCGGATTCACGCGAAGCCGTCCACATGGGGCCTGTGTGCCCCAGCGGCAACGCTGATGATGCAACCCTTGGCCCATACCTTAGTGGTTATCACCGAGGGGTTTCCACTGATTCTGGGGATGAATTATCCACCTGTCCCAACCTGTGGTATGGACCCTGGGATCCTCCAAGGCCCATAGACCTCTTCCTGCACCCCAACATCTGAGGGTGCCCAAGCACTACACCTGGTTCACTGGCTGTTTACAGAGTGCTGCCAGCCTTCCTCCCTGAAGATTCCTAGAAATTGTTAAATCATACCATTCCTCATTAATTTACTCTTGGCTTTCAAAGCAAATTGATGTTCACATCTACAGTTGGTAGGGACACCAGACCCCAGCTGCCTGGGAGAGGCTCAACAGCCCAAGACCCAAGATGTGAAATAGAATTTATTGTGACTCTGATTATGTACAGGAGATGTGCCTGGCCTGGCCTGCCGGGCTCGCATGGTTTGTACAATAAATACATCTGTGGGGCCTGCTCTCCAGTGGTTGGAAGAGCCCACTCCCAGGGTTCAGTCCAGCTTTCGGGCTCCCAGCTTCATGGGGCCCTTGGCTGCCTTTTTCTCTGCGCGCTTGGCCTCCATTTCCCTCCGACGCTCTTCACGCTTTTTCCGGGCCAGCTCAGCCTTCGCTTGTCCTGTAGTCAAAGAGAGGCTGGCTGGGCTTCAAGTCTCAGCTTTTTACCCCAACATCTGCCCTACCAGGCTGGGCTGGTGGCCCAAAGCCCCAGTGTGTCAGCCCCTCAGGGGAAACACTTACGGCTCTCGGTCTCCAAGCCCTCCCAGTTGTCTTCGCCCCATGAGTCTGAGTCTGGCCTAGACTAGAAAGGAAAGTACAGGCTAGAGTGGGTGCCAGGTCCCAGCGACATACTACCCAAGTCTGCACTCTCACTTGACTAGTACCTGGGCACTGAGACGTGTAGACAAGGCAGCAAAGGGGTCACCCTTATCACTGGGCTCTGTGCCACCCCAGTTATACTCGCTAGCCAGCCGGGTTCCTTCAGGGGGTGGCTCTGGAGAGCTGGGCTCCTGCCAGCCCTGGTCCCAGGAACCCTCAGCTTCCCAGCTGCTCCAGTCTGTCTCAGGCGATTTATGATCTGCGTGCCTGACCTGTGGAAGAATGGGAGGTACAGATAGATTGGTGGGTGAAGGGCCAGATCTTGCTCCACACAAACCTCTGCCTGACTCCACTCACCCGTTCATCTTGGTTCCCTTGGTCCCTGGCACTCCAGTCATCCTGCTGAACCAAAACAGATTCAGCTTCCTGCTGCAGGAGGAAAGGAGTGGGACATGACCAATGATACTCCCAACCTCCAAAAGGGCAAGTATGCTGGCCCCAGCCCCTTCCAAGCCATGGGTCCCACACTTTCATCTTTTACCTTCCTTACTTCCCTGATAACAGAGTTGACATTCTGACCCCTGCCTGCCATCACCCCTCCATGAGGCCAGGGATGAGGCCCTCCTCCTAGCCCTGGCAGCCAGATGAGGAAACTGGCCTGGAGCTTTGTGTATTCTCTTTTCTGTCCTTCGCCACCTCTAGGAGGCCTGGTCTGGATCTAGTCCTGGGCTTGGCCTTTCCTTGCTCATTTAGGACTGGATAGGGTATGGAGAAGACTGAGAAGCCCTGTGGACAGCCAACCACTGTCTGCCAGTGCTCTAGGGAGCCCCTGGAGTTTCATAGGGGCTCAGCTGCTGGTCTAGTTACTATGGACAACTCTTATGAGGCCAATTTGCCAGAATGCCATGTAGATGAGAATAGGCCCACATACACTCCTGTGAGTTTGAGCTGGAGTCCTCTTGGGAGGCCTCCTCAGCCCCACTCACCTCCAAGCTGCCCCAGTCCTCGTCATCCCATCTGTCGGCAGTGGTGCTGTCCTCTGCTGTGGCTGTGTCCTTATCCTCTTCCTGTGATTCCCAGTGGCCTGAGGCCATTGAGGTGGCAGGGACAGGTGTGGGGGCTGGGGCAGGATGTCCTGGGGAACAAAGTCCCTGAGCTCTCAGGAAGATCTTGGGACAGGGTAGATGTTGCTAAGTGAAAGGGGGTATAAGAAGGGGCACCAAGGGGGCCCAGAGAGGGACTAGACCTCACCTCATGCCAATGTCCCTGTCACCACTTCAAGGAGAGAATGACACTAGAAGCTTGTAGGGGCCCTCACCTCCCAGCCATCTCAGCTGATGCAGCCAGGCTAGGACACTCACCCTCTGGCATTGGTCTCTGAGGCACATTGGTCTCTGCTGGCGTAGCCGTGGGGTGTGCACGGATCAGCTTGGAGGTGAGTGAGGACACCCCAGTCACAGCCCAACCTGCCCAGGTAGCTGCAGCTCCTCCTGTCCCAGGACTGGAAGCTGCATGGACATCCTTTTCTGGATAGAACAAGAGATAGACAGGTATGGGCCCTTAGGGCTCCATGAGGAGGTGACAGAAGAGCAAACTCTGCAATACAGTGATCTAAAACAGCCTGACCCTCCCCTAAGCCCAGGTCCTCCAAGCTATGGAACAGGGAGTCAAATCATCTCACTAGGATTTTTTCAGGACTCAGATGTTCCAATGGGATAGAACCTAACAGGTGACAGTCAAGGACACAGTAGGAGAGATAATAGGAGTGTGGACCACTTACCTACTTCTGCAAGCTGGGTGGGATCCTCTGACACAGACTCTAGTTTAGACAGGAAATTTCGAATGGCCCTGAAAGCCTGTGGAATGGCAAGGTGCTAAGCTGGGGGCTCAAAGGTTTGTAAACCTGTCAGGCTGGCAAGGGCCTAGATATCCCTTAGAGCACAGCCCCAGAGCCTGGCCCAGCTGTCTTACCTGGTCCCTCACAGATTTTTCAGGGTCCACAGTGAGGCCACAGAGCACAGGCAGGATCTTGTGGGCACAGTCATTCATCGAGTAGAGGTTGTGTGTAGCAGCAAAGCCCAGAACACCCGCAACCCGGGATGGTGCAAATGGGTCCTTAGTAGCCCGGCTGAAGGCGGAGGTGAGGACCCTGTGTCTAGTCTGGGGGCCCAGATGGACAAGGGAGAGGACTCCTAAGCATATACAGTCAACAATGGGCCCCAAACCACCACATCTTACTTCCCAGGACACATAATTTCAAGGGGGAAAATTTAATACAAATCTAGATCTAGGCTTCTTCTAGACCACTGACTTGAAGCTGCTTTCAGGCAACAGGGTCAGAGCAACCACCCTGGACCTGCACACACATCACCACTACCCCCAGCCTGTTGCCCCATTCATTCATTCCTGTTAACAGTCTGGGCTGGCAGAGGGTTGCATCTGTAAACCCTGGTTGAGGAGATACATGAAAACTTGGAACTAAGCAGACCTAGGGTAGAACCCAGATTCACTCCCTGCTGGCTGTGTGGTCCACAATGGACTCTACCTACAGCCAGGCATTAGGGTTGACCATGCTCAGGGGTGGGACCTCAGGGAGAGAGAGGGCCCTGGAGGAGGCTGTGGTCTGGGGCAGCTGTGCAGGA
This sequence comes from Zapus hudsonius, assembly GCA_004024765.1. Classification (NCBI taxonomy): domain Eukaryota; kingdom Metazoa; phylum Chordata; class Mammalia; order Rodentia; family Dipodidae; genus Zapus; species Zapus hudsonius. The sequence goes on along the minus strand of PVHP010014542.1, from coordinate 17,676 downwards.
CACTCACACTGGCACTGAGGTAGGAGCCAATTTTGCCTAGGCAGACCGTAGTATTGCAGCGAATGGGACCCTGATCATCCTTGGCTTGCAGCCGAGCAAAGTGCTTCATCAGCTCCACATTGAGGTTGGCCTCATTCAGCTTCGGGGCCAGGAGTAGCATGGACTGGGGGGGTGAGGGCAGAACAGTGGGCACTGTGAGCCTGGGCAAGAATGGTCTACTGGCAGAAATCACTTGGCTCTAAGCAGATCTGCCAGAGCCCTGCAAAACCACCCAGTTCTATCCTTTCTTACTCAGCATGGTAAGGAAGGAGACCCTCTCCCCATTTCTGTATCCCCTTTACAGCAAGACCCCAGAAGCTTGCCTGCACTCTGGCCCTAATTTCTCTCCTGATTCCACTCAGACTTTTTTTTTTTTTTTTTTTTTTTTGAGGTAGGGTTTCGCTCTAGTCCAGGCTGACCTGGAATTCACTATGTAGTCTCAGGGTGGCCTTGAACTCAAGGCGATCCTCCTACCTCTGCCTCCCAAGTGCTTGGATTAAAGGTGTGCGCCACCACGCCTGGCTGCTAAATATGTTTAAATCTTATTTTTAAAAAAATTTTTTCCACATGGTAGTGGCCTGGTGCATTCATTCTCTCTCTCTCTCTCTCTCTCTCTCTCTCTCTCTCTCTCTCTCTCTCTCTCTCTCTCTCTCTGCTTGAAAATGAATAAATATATTTAAAAATTTTTTAATATTATTTATTTATTTTCAAGCAGAGAAATACAGAGAGAGGAAGAGAGCGCCAGGGCCACCACCTTGTGGGTCTGGCATATGTGGGTACTGGGGAATTGAACCTGGGCCTTAGGCACTGGAGGCAAGTGCCTTAACCGCTGAGCCATCTCTTCAGCCCCTAAATCTTATTTTTAACTTTATTTATTTTCATGTGTGTGAGAGAATGAGGAGGGCGCATGCTTGCCACTGCAAATGAATGTATGTTTGGCTTTACATGGATGGTGGCTGAGGAATTAAAGTCAGGCTGGCAGACTTTGCAAGCAAGTGCCTTTAACCACTGAAGCATCTCCCCAGCCCCCCATATTTATTTATTTATTTGGTTTTTTTGAGGTAGGGTTTCACTCTAGTCCAGGCTGACCTGGAATTCACTGTGTACTCTCAGGGTGGCCTTGAACTCATGGCAATCCTCCTATCTCTGCCTCCTGAGTGCTGAGATTAATGGCGTGCGCCACCACGCCCAGCCCTTATTTATTTATTTATTTATTTATGTTTTTCGAGGCAGGGTCTCGCTCTAGTCCAGGCTGACCTGGAATTCACTATGTATTCTCAGGGTGGCCTTGAACTCATGGCAATTCTCCTACCTCTGCCTCCCGAGTGCTGGGATTAAAGGTGTGCGCCACCACGCCCGGCTTCCTTATTTATTTTTTGAGATAGACTCTCATGTGCCCTGGGCTAGCTTCAAACTAGGTTTGTAGCTGAGGATGCCTTTGAATTCCGATCCTTCTGTCTCCACCTCTTAAATGTACCACCATATTGGATTTTCATGTGGTACTAGGGATCGAACCCAGGACTTCAGACATGTTAGGTAATCATTCTACCAACTGAGCTACACATCAGTCTTTTCATTGTTTTAAGACAAGATTTTGGGCTGGAAAGATGGCTTGGTGGTTGGGGGTGCTTGCTTGCAAAGCTTGACAGCCTGAGTTAGATTCACCAGTACTCACGTAAAGCCAGATGCACAAAATATCACATGCATCTGGAGTTCATTTGCAGTAGCAAGAGGCCCTGGAGCACCCTAGCCTAAACTTCTTCCCTAAATTTCACATGTGCATAACCAGTAGCCAGCTCCACATCTCTACCTGACAGTAAACAGGAATAACCAAATACTGTCTGTGTCTCTCAAATAAATGAACAAAAATATTTTTAGGAGCTGGGTGTGGTGGCACAAGCTTTTAGTCCCAGAAGGCAGAGGAAGGAGGATCATCATGAGTTCAAGGGCACCCTGAAACTACATAGTGAATTCCAGGTCAGCCTGGGCTAGAGTGAGACTCTACCTATGAAAAACCCTATTTTTAAAAGATAGGGTTTTGATAGGTAGCTCAGGCAAGCCTTGAACTTAATTAAGTTCCTCATGCTTCATACATTGGCCTCCTAGGTGTTGGGATTATAAACATATACCACATTGCTTAGCATCAAGATATGATAGTTATTTATTCATTTTTTTCAAGTGCTAAATTTAATGATCATCTCTCTATTCCTACCACAGTTAACCCCTCAGCAATTTTAACAACTCAATTCTTCCATCACCGTGAAGCTTTTGCCTCTTGGTCTCCCAAGTCACAAGCCCCTTCAGGGCCTCCTCTATCTGGATGCCTGTTCTTTTCACTAAGATATAATGTTCAGACATTTCAGAATGAATCCTGTGGTCTCTTTTCTAGCTAATAATCTTGCCCATTTCATAGCTTTACATATCCTTCTTAGGGTTTGGATCTAGAATATTCCCAAAAGACTCACGTATTGAAGGCTTGGTCCCTATTGCAACAATGATCAAAGTGGAGTTTTGTGGCTCTAAAGAAAGTGCTGGAGCCGGGCGTGGTGGCACACACCTTTAATCCCTGCACTCGGGAGGCAGAGGTAGAAGGATTGCAGTGAGTTCAAGGCCACCCTAAGACTACATAGTGAAATACAGGTCAGCCTGGACTAGAGTGAGACCCTACCTCAAAAAAAAAAAAAAAAAAAGAGATTCCCTTCCCTTCACAAGCTCAGTCACAAGGAAGACAGATATGCAAATCACCTCCTTACATAATAGAATGACATGCCAAGTAGAAGTGAGAAAGCGCTGATCTCATTGATGGATTAATCCACTGAGGGGTTCAGGGATTGGCTACTGAGAAGTGATGGAAATTTATGAGTGGGACCTAGTTGAAGGGTATGGCTCTTTGAGGGAATGCCCATGAGGGCATCTTATCCCAGGCCCTTCCTCTCTCTCCAGAACTTCCTGCCACCTGTCTGACATAAGGTGAACAGTTCTGCTCTACCTCATACTGCCGTGATGCTCTGCCCCACCATGGGCCCAGAAGCACTGGAGCAAAGTGACCATGGACTAACACTTTGAAACCATGACCAAAACCAAATCTTTCCTCCTTTAACAAGTTATTCATCTGAAGTATTCTGTCACAGAGACAGAAAGGAGGCTAACAATCCTCTTATCTACCCCCTAGCCTAAACTTCTTCCCTAAATTTCACAAGTGCATAACGAGCAGCCAGCTCGACATCTCCACCTGACAGTAAAGAGATAGCTAAATTGGAGACTAGTCTTTTCCCATAACTGCTCTTCAGGGTTCTCAAGAAATTGCAACTTGACCTTCCAGTAACATAGGCCAGAAGCCTCCATCCTTGACTCACGGCCAGTATTGTTAGCTCCAGCTGCAGCTCCTTCTCTCCGCGTACTGCTGGCCACTGCAATACCATCTCTCCCCTGGGGCACTACAACAGTCCCTAATGGCATCCCAGCCTCCCTCCACCTGCCTCACAGCAACACAGTGATCCTTTGAAAATGAGTCAGACCATCTCGTGTCACTCTCTGAATGTTCCAGGTCCTTGCCATGCTGACAAGGCCCCAGCTCCTACCTCAACTACTATCTGTCCATGTTAAATCTCTTGGTGCTATTTCTGCATTTCAGACATCCTCCAGCCTTGTGGCCTTTGTATTTGGTGTTCCTTCTGCATGGAACATGTTTCTTTCATGCCAACTAGTATTCTAAACAAGGCACTCCCCTCTTGCTTTTAAAGACAGGATTTCCTTATATAACCCATGTTGGCCCTGATCTCATGATTCTCCTGCCTTCTGCCTCTGCCTCCCAAGTGCTGAAATTACAGTTATGTGCCACCAAAGGGAGTGGGTTTTTGTTTTTTTCTTAGCCTTTTTTTTTAAATATTAACTTTTTTTAAAAATTTTAACTTATTTATTGCTAATAATTATATACATTGTATGAGTCTTGTGATGGTAAACCCCATTTCCCTCCTCCCTTTTCCCAACTCACTTTGGACCCTCCTCAGCGGGATTTCTAGACCAGTCCATGGGATAGGGGGTTATGAATTGTACAAGCAGTAACCAGTTTTTTTTTTTTCTGTGTGTTGTTGATAAGGGGGGGGCAATGTCTCTGGATATTCTCCCCCACCATGGCTCTTACAATCTTTCTGCCCCCTCTTCTACAAAGTTCCCTGAGTCAGGGTTTTTTGTTTATTTGTCGTTTTCATCTTTTTGAGACAGGGTCATGCTATGTAGCCCTGGCTGGCCTGGAAGTTACATCAATCCTCCTGCCTCTGCCTCATGAGTACTGGGATTACAGGTGTATGCCACCATACCTGGCTGACAGGTAGTCCTATTTTTTAAACTTTTTAAAAAAAAATATTTTATTTATTCTTTTTTTTTTTTTGTTTTGTTTTGTTTTGTTTTTCAAGGTAGGGTCTCACTCTAGCCCAGGCTGACCTGTAATTCACTATGTAGTCTCAGGGTGGCCTCGAACTCATGGTGATCCTCCTACCTCTGCCTCCCGAGTGCTGGGATTAAAGGCGTGCGCCACCACGCTCGGCTATTTATTCATTTTCAAGGAGAGAGAGAGAGTGAGAGAGAGAGAGAGCGAGAGGGCGCGCCACGGCCACCACCTTGTGGGTCTGGCTTAGGTGGGACCTGGGGAATTGAACCCAGGGCCTTAGGCACTGGAGACAAGTGCCTTAACCGCTGAGCCATCTCTCCAGCCCTAAACTTTTTTTTAAATTTAGTTTTTTTGTTTGTTTGTTTGTTTTTTCAAGGTAGGGTCTCGCTCTAGTCCAGGCTGACCTGGAATTCACTATGTAGTCTCAGGGTGGCCTTGAACTCATGGCAATCCTCCCACCTCTGCCTCCCGAGTGCTGGGATTAAAGGCGTGCACTACCACGCCTGGATAAAATTTACTTTTATTTATTTGCAAACAGAGAGAGACAGAAATCATCATGGTTGGGCTGAAGAGATGGATTAGCGGTTAAGGCATTTGCATGCTACACAGAAGGACCTAAGTTCGATTCCCCAGTGCCCATGTAAAGCCAGACACACAAGAGGGCGCATGTGTCTGGAGTTCATTTGCAGTGGCTGGAGGCCCTGGTGCACCCATTCTCTGTCTGCCTCTCTGTCTCTGTCTCTGTCTCTCTCTCTCTAAAAAAAAAAAAAAGAAAGAAATCATCATGGTTTCCAGAGGCTACAAATGAACTCCAGATGCATGTGCCACTTTGTGCATCAGGCTTTACATGGATATTGGGGAATCAAACACAGGTTGCAAACGCCTTAACCACTAAGCCATCTCTCCAGCCCAGGTAGTCTTTTTTTTTTTTTTTTATTTTCGAGGTAGGGTCTCACTCTAGCCCAGGCTGACCTGGAATTCACTGTGTAGTCTCAGGGTGGCCCTGAACTCATGGTGATCCTCCTACCTCTGCCTCCCAATTGCTGGGATTAAAGGCGTGCACCACCATGCCCAGCTCCTGGTAGTCTTATTTTTAAAATTACAAACCTAGCTGGGCATGATGGCACACGCCTTTAATCCTAGCACTCAGGAGGCAGAGATAGGAGGAGCTCCATGAATTCAGGGCCAGTCTGGGACTACAGTGAATTCAGGTCAGCCTGAGGTAGAGAGACCCTACCTTGAAAAACAAACAAATACAAGTAATTCACAATCAATAGTAAAATTAAAAAGCCTTAAGCTGGAGATATAGCTAAATTGGTAGTGCTTGCCAAGACTTCACAAAGCCCTGGGTTTGATTCTCAGCACTACATAAACCAGATGTAATGGCTCATGCCTATAATCCCAGCACTAGGGAGGTGGAGGCAGGAGGATCAGAAGTTCAAGGTAATCCTCAGCTACATAGAAGTCTGAGGCCATCCTTGGATATGAGACCTAGTCTCAAAAAACTAAAGTAAAATAGTGCAAAATAAAATGGCAAATCCTCATTTCTATACTCTCACTTTTTCTTCTTCCTTCCTCCTTCCTCCCCTCCTCCTCCTCTTCCTTCTCCCCCACCCAGGTAAGGTCTAACTCAGGCTGACCTGGAACTACTTACTCTGTAGCTCCAGGCTGGGCACGAACTTAGTGATCCTCCTACCTCAGCCTCCCAAGTGCTGGGATTAAAGGTGTGTGCCACCATGCCTGGCTCTCCCCTTCACTTTATTATTTCCTAATTCTGTTTATTGTCTGTCAAGCCCATTCTCTGTCTCATTTAAGGTCAGGGAATTTAGGTTCCTATGTGCTCTGCATCCCATCAAGGGGCCCAGGATGCATAGAGAGCAGCTCAGTGAGCTTCTGCTTGAAGTACTCCAGGCTGTGCCCATCTCTAAACTGCAGCCCACTGCAGTGCCACATCCAGGGCCTGGATTGGTGTTATGCCTACACACAGGTCCTTCCACAACCTCCCCACACCCACAGGCTCAAACCAAACCCAGAGTAGCCACTGTGGGCCTTGCCACACCCACCTTGACTGTCTGCTCCCGGATGGCAGGGTTGGTATCCAGGAAGCCATGTACAACATGGGGGAAGATCTGGGTGTTGACTGTTGGCTCATTGAGGTATTGGATGAACTGCTCCATCTGTGGCCAATGTGGGTGGTGAGAAAATAGCTGATCCCTCCCACCCCTACCGTGGCTACAGAGTCACACCACTTTGGTTTTCCCAGTGTAGACACTGGCCACCAGGCAACCTCCTGAGCCCACTTAGTGTGTGTGGCTTCAGGAGGAAGTGCATGTGACAGGGATTAGTATGGGGGAAGCCTTTAGTTCTTTCAAGCTCATAAGGGCCCCCACTCTACAGACAGTCTGATGTTCCCAGCTATACTGGAGTGGGCAAGAGAGAAGTTTATTCCAAGAATGTACCTTCATGCTAGAAAGCCAGAGTGACCCAGTCAGGAGATGGGGGGAACCTGAGCCCTGCAGCCTGGGCAGAGTGCTGTGCTCAGTTACACCCCCAGAAAGTCTGGCTTCCTTGGCCCATCACCTGTGTGATATTTAGGTCAGGGGTTTCTGGGATTCCTACACAACTGGTCAGGGGCTCCAGCCCTTTGCCTGTGGTTGGAGGTGTCTGCATCCAGAGTGGGATTTGGGAGGAAGAACCAGGGAAGACCCTGGCAGAGGCCCTCACCTGCTGGAGGAGGCGGATACGCATTGCGCGGTCAGTAGATGAGAACATCTTCACCACCACAGGGATTATCTTCTGCTGGTACTCCTCGGCACTGAGGAACTTGCCCACCTGAGGGAAGAGCAAGAGAGGGAGGGGCTCAGCCACATCTACAGGACTAGGGTGACTTCATGGGGCTCCTTTCAACTTGCTCAGACTTGCTACCAGCTTCCCAGGGTGGGAATGAGGTAATGTGGGAGCATTTCCTCAGTAGTCCCTCTGCCCATACTCTGCCTCTGCTAGCCCTGGTCTTAAACCTTTTAAAAAAAAATCTTTTATTGATAGCTTCCATAATCATAGATGATAAGCCATTATGATTTCCTCCCCATTCTCCCCCATATTTCTTCCTCCTCTCTATTAGTTTCTGTTTTGTTTCAGTATCATCTTTTCCTCCTTTAAACCTTTTAAGGTCTGTTTTTTTGGGAGTTTTGGCTGAGATCTTTATGCCATACTCTATAAAGTGTCACTTGTCCACCAATGCACACACATAATTCTGCCTACAATTTCCACTTAAATAGAATTTCATAGCTGTCTCTCATCTTCCAGCAAGTACCTTCAAAGGAAGCATCTCCTAGGATGGATATACCTTGTGTAAGGACAGGCTGGGGTCTGAGGAAGCGGGGAGGATCTAGCCCCTGCAAGGCAGGGAGCTGAGAAGTGGTCAGGAGAAAGGGTAGAAAAGTGGGGTGGGGACAGGGAATCCTCTGGGCCCTGGGAGCCAGGGTGCACAAGTCAAGCCAGTGGCGCTGTCTTTGGGAAATGGAAGAAAGGCTCTGAAGCAATAAGAAATACAGCAGCACAGGGTCTCTCCTCCCCAAGGACAAGAAGTCCCCTAGGCTCCCTATGGCTGGAAGCTCCCCTTTAATGACCTTGAGGCTACCGTGACTAGACTGCTCACCCCAGGTGCTCCCCAGGACTGTCAGCAGCCAGGCCCACAGCTCCTGAGGCTCCAGGCCTTCCAGGTCTCTCCTAATAGGGGTTCCTGGTCCCACTTACCTTGAAGAGGGGTGTGAGGACCACGGCCCCAGCATTGCCAAACTCAAAGGCAGTCAGCAGCTGGGGCAGCACCTTGTGCCGACAGAAATCTTCAGGGAAGGAGTCCAGGCTCTTGCTCAGCTCTTGGAAGAACTTCTGCTTCTCCACTGGCTCTTTGATCTGGGGATGCAATGACAAAGCTCAAGAGGAAAACCGCCCCAATCGTGCACACCCCTAGATACAGATAAGAATAGGGGCCACCAGTCTAAAGGAGCAGGAGCTATGTGGCTTTAAACCCAGTTCTCCCACTCAGGTGGGTGACCATGAGCAAGTGTCTACATGGCAACTCCACCACCTCTTGGGGTTGTTTTGAGGATTCAACTCAAATGTACATAAAAGCTGCCAGCAAGATGAGCATAGTTGTTCATGCCTGTAATCCCATCATTCAGGAGGTGAAGCAGGAAGACTGAGAGCTGGACACCAGCCTAAAATATATTGAGTTTAAGGCTAGCCTGAGGAAACTGCTCAGGAGTTAAAGACACTTGCTTACAAAGCCTGCTGGCCCAGGTTCAATTCCCCACATAAAGCCAAATACACAAACTGGTAGATGTATCTGGAGTTCATTTGCAACAGCAAGAGGCCCAAATGTGCCTATGCTCATTCTCTTACACACAAATAAATTAATAAAAATATTAAAAGGAAAAGAATAAGGCTAGCCTGGATTACACAGCAAGATCTTGTCTCAAAAAAAAAAAAAATAGCTGAGTGTTGTGGCATGTGCCTTTAATTCCAGCACTGGGTAGGCAGAGGTAGGAACATTGCCATAAATTCAAGGCCAGCCTGAGACTACATAGTGAATTCCAGGTCAGCCTGGGCTAGAGCGAGACCCTACCTTAAAAAAAAAAAAAAAAGAAAGAAAGCACAGATGTTGGAAGGATGACTCAACAGTTATGCACAAAGTGGCACATGCATCTGAGTTCATTTGCAGCAGCAGGAGGCCCTGGCGTGCTCACACTTTGTCTCTCTCGCAAATAAATAAATAATAATATATTTTTAAAACCCCAATGTCATAATGAAACCCATTATTTTCCCAAAGGAATATGTGCCAAGAGTGAGAAAGAAGCTGCCAGTGTAGTGGCTGGCACACAGCAAGAGCCTGTGAGTGACCAGCCTGCAATGTGACCCAATATAGAAGGACAGTCATTAAGGAGAATTGGAGTCTATCAGCATGTCCTCAATTACAATAACCTGGGGAGGAAACTGAGTCTCAAAGTGGTAAGGGCCTTACTTGGATCCCCCCTCCCCAGTCATACACACCCACAACTGTACACTGGGCAGAATTCCTTGTGAGTCATGGGTAACCAGGGAATGGGTGCTGTTTATCCCTAGACTTGGTCCTCCTGCTGGGCCAAAACAAGGCAGGCTGTGGATTCAACAATCTCTACTGGTCCTCCTAAAACCCCTGTCCCAAGTTCTGAGAATGTAATACCACAATGCTCACAGACTGCAGGCTAAGACCTCTACACATAACATCTCCAATAATTGTCCCAAAGCTTTATGAGGCAGGAACAAATGGAATCCACATTTTGCCACCAAGGAAGCTGAGGTACTGAGAGGAGCAAGAGGCTTGTTGAAAGACAAAACTAAAAAGTAAACAGGACAACTCTACTGGCTTGCACCTTTCAAAGAGATGCTGTCACTCCCTCATCAATGAGGATTGCAGGGGATGGTGGTGCATGCCTTTAATCCTAGCACTCAGGAGGGTGAGGTAGAAGGAGGATCATTGTGAGTTCAAGGCCAGCCTGGGCTAGAGTGAGTTCCAGGTCAGCCTGGGTTCCAGTGAGAACATGCCTTAAAAATAAATAAAATAGGCCGGGCGTGGTGGCGCATGCCTTTAATCCCAGCACTCGGGAGGCAGAGGTAGGAGGATCACCATGAGTTCAAGGCCACCCTGAGACTACAGAGTGAATTCCAGGTATGCCTGGGCCAGAGTGAGACCCTACCTCAAAAAACCAAAAAAATAAATAAATAAAATAAAATAAATAAGAGAGGCTGAGGGTCAAGGTCACACAATCAAGACTGGCCACAAACTATAGGCATGGTGGCACATGTCTAGAATCCCAGAACTTGAGAGGCCAAAGCAGGAGGATTGAAAATCCAAGGCCAGCCTGGGCTACATAGTGAGACCTTGCCTCCAGGGAAAAAGGGAGAGAGAGAGAGAGAGAGAATGTGTGTATGTCTACAGTGTCTGTAAGTCCATGTAAATCTACCCCATGGCAGGAGAGGTAGCCTCTGGCTAGGGATAAGGAACACCGGGGTGCCTCAGAGCAGCTCAGTCCAGTACGTAAGCAAGCTCTGATGCCAGACCCAGAAAGAGGCTAAACCACATCCAAGGCCACCCTTCGAGAATGTCACAGCTGAGTTCTCACACAGTTCCACCTAACAACAGCTTAAAGAGGAGTCCCAGGGCACTGACGCCACATTCTTCTTCAGAAACAGCCCATTTCCATTGGGGTATGTCTTAAAGGGAAGAAAGACCTGTAGAGCCAGTCATTTAACAACTCCATGTAACTAAGTTCCTGTCAGAAGACAGCAAGATGCAGCTCATCCAAAAAAATAATTAAATAAATCTGACCCAGGTATGGTGGTGCACACCTTTAATCCTAGCATTCTGAAGACAGAGGTAGGAGGATAACTGTGAGTTCGAGGCCAGCCTGGGAACACAGAGTGAGTTCTAGGTCAGCCTGCGCTAGAGTGAGACCCTACCTTCCTACTTGAAAATAAATTAATTAATTAATTTAAAAAAATTTTTTGCAAAAATAAAAAAGAAAAGAAACTACAGAAAACTGAAACCAAGGGAAAACCACAAAAATTTTATTTATTTGCGGGCTGGAGAGATGGCTCAGCAGTTAAGGCATTTGCCTCCAGTGCCTAAGGCCCTGGGTTCAATTCCCCAGTACCCACATGGGCCAGACCCACAAGGTGCTCTCTCTCTCTCTCTCTCTCTCTCTCTCTCTCTCTCTCTCTGCTTGAAAATGAATAAGTATTTTTTTAAAAAATTATTTATTTACAAGCAAAGATAGAAGAAAGAGTGAATGGGCTCACCAAAGCCTCTAGGCACTGCAAATGAACTCCAGATGCATGTGCCACTTTGTGCATCTCAATTTACATGGGTATTGTTTGGCTTTGCAAGCAAACTCTTTAACCACTGAGCAATCTCTCCAGCCCATTAAAAAAAAAATCTTTTAAAAAGAAGATGTAGCTCAGGGCCTCCTTGCCCCCACTCCAGCCAAGATTCTCCCTCTACTGCATTCCTTTGAGGTGTGGAAGTGTCTGTCATTCTCCTGTTCAACTCCTGATTCTCAGGCCTGTGTGTTCCCCACACATGGCTAGGTCAGAGCAAAGCTTCTGTCCTTCATTCTCTATGATGATGCTAAGAGCTAGTGAAGACGGAAGCTGAGGTTCAGAGGTGAAGCAGAGGGCATTGTCCTCTCCCAGTCACCATCCCTATGGCTCCTACTTTTATGCCCTTTGGGGCCCAACTCAAATCTCACCTTTCTAAGGGGAGACCTGGACCACCCTGTCATTTTCCCTCCAGTGCTTACCTGGGGAGGTTTTCTCATTAACTTTTCCTATCTCTCCCACAATGAGAATTCCCAAAGGTGGGACCTGATCTGTTTACTCCTTGAGGGCAAGTCTGGGTACCTTTCCTCCCCACCCAGCCCAGCATGGGGCACAAACCAAGATGTACGCATGAAGTGGAGTAACAAGGACAGTCACTAAGCACCTTTGCCCAACTCGACACAGCAGCCTTCTAGATCACTAATTTCCAACCACAGATCGAAAATGTAAGGCAAGGGGGCTGGGGAGATGGCTCAGCGAGTAAGAGCTGCACAAGCACAAGGGCCTAAGAGGGACTCATTTGCCCTGACTTCTATCCCCAGCACCGATGTACATAGCTAGACATAGCCACACACACCTGGAACCCTAGTCCTGTGGGAAGCAGAGACCCAAGAATCGCTAGGGCTCACAGCTAGTCTGACCAAAAACAAAAATGGCAGCTCCAGGTTCAGTGACAGACTCATCTTTTTTAAAAAAAATATTTTATTTATTCATTTTCAAGCAGAGAGAGAGAGAGAACACACCAAGACCACCACTTTGTGGGTCTGGCACATGTGGGTACTGGGGAATTGAACCCAGGATCTTGGGCATTGGAGGCAAGTGCCTTAACCACTGAACCATCTCTCCAGCCCCGACAGACTCATCTTAAAGAAATAAGGCAGAAGAGCAAGAGAGGATCCTCAACATTCTCTTCTGGCCTCCACACATGTGCACAATAGACAAGTGCATGTGCATACAGACACACACTTAACAAAATGTCAGGAGGCCTGGCATGGTGACACACATCCTTAATCCCAGACAGAGGTAGGAGGATCACTGTGAATTCAAGGCCAGCCTGGGACTATAGAATGAGTTCCAGGTCAGCCTGGGCTACCTTAAAGAAAAAAGGAAGTCAGGAAAGAAAATACTGTGTCTGTATTAAATGTGTGCATGCTTCTTTTCTTATTATTTCCCAACAAAACAGTCTCAGCATCCAGAGTGCTACACCACAAAACCTTGCCAGTTTCAAAACCACACAGCACATCTTATAAGGCATTATAAAGAGATGACTTAAAGATGGGGCAGGGAAGATTGTTAAGTGGTAAAAGGCACTTGCTTGCAAATCCTGTTAGCTCAGGTTCAATTCCCTTGCCACCCATGTAAACCCAGAAAGGACAGGTGTTCATTTGCAGCAGCAAGAGACCCTGGTGTACCCATAAACACACACACACACACACACACACACACACACACACACACACACACACACACACATAAATAAATAAATAAATAAATAGGTAATGAAGTTAAATTGAAAAAAGAAGAATATGAGAGAAGGTAAGTTACATGTAAACACTATGCCATTTGGGGACTTGAGCGTCCACCAATTTTCCAATTCTCAGGAGTAATGGAAATAATCCCTTCTGGATGTTCCAAGGAAGACTGAGCTATATGCTTTAAACTCACAGACCTCACCCCATGTTCCTGTGAAGGAAGCATTATCCAGGCTGAGCTCTGGGCATGGGAAGTCACAGGAGAAACCAGGGTTTGCACTTAAAGGGCCTAACTCCATGTCTGTATCCACATAGTACAGCTGTGAGGGATCCCCAAAACAGGTGGAAGGCAGTGGAGAGTGATGCAGGACAATGCTCAGGTAAGTGGGAGACTCACCTGAATCTCTTCCAGGAAGAGATTGGTCTCCACAAATCGGTTGTTCATGAAGCCACCAGGGGCTCGGCAGTTCTGCAGGAAGCGGGCCGGGTTAGGTCGCACTTTGGGGTTGGCTCCCACCAGTTCACAGTAATGGGTCACCAGCGATTTGGGTATCTGTAGGAGAAGGCTCCATGTCAGGGAAGGAGTGGTGGGTGGCTAATAAGTAGGAAGGGTCTGGGGCAGAGCTGATAGGCAAGGGCTTAGACACTTACCTTCCCAGGGTTGCGCAGGGCAGCTGCTCGAGGTAGGGGCCCATTGAAGACTTCCCAGATGAGACAGCCCAAGCGCCACATATCTGCTGACCTGTGGCAGTGACACAAAACAGTTCAGGGCATGCAAACACACACACACACACACACACACACACACACACACACACATACACACACACACACACATACACATACACACACACATACACACACACACATACACACACACACATACACAGTACTGGTCTCCAACCTGCCTTGGTACCAGGAACTCACTGCATGACAAGCCCTGGCTAGATGCCTTATCTGACCCATCAGCCCAAGCAGCTGGCTTCATTTATTAGCTTCATTTAACAAATAAAGGCACTAAGGCTCAGAGAAGCAAGGACATCTGCTCTGGGTCACATAGCTTTCAAACTCAGAGCCAACCAATGCCTAAGCCTATGCCCATCCTGCCCAAACACCCTGGAAGCATTGGAATGGGCCTCACTTCTGAGATCCAGCCAGGCAGGAAGAGGCAGGGGAATGCCAGGTAGTCTAGGGGTCCCACAGCTGTAGGGGTCTCCAGCCCAAGGCAGATTGAAGTATGCCAACTCCATTCACCCACCACTTCTCTCTGACCGCTCTGCCACTGCTGTCAGCCAACTCCGGGGGGTCATACTGCTCAAGCTCAGGGATCCCTTTGTGAGGCGGTCCCCCACCATTGCCCTGGGCTGAGTACATGTAGTCCAGGCCCCCAAGTTTCCACTCTCCAGCCCTGTCCACGAATACAGCGGCCATGCAGACATTATTGTGGATGAGATTGCAGTCATTGACCAGGAAGCTGAGGGCTTTCACTATCTGGTGTAGCCCCCAGGACAGCTCCTGCTCCTTCAGGCCACCAGCTTCAGCTCGTGTTTTGAGGTACATTCCCAGTGGAGTCACAGCCTCTGTCACCACATGGAGGCACTTTTCAGTCTGGGGAAGGAAACAGGGGTATCAGGGCTGGGTCTGGGGGAGAGTAGGAGATGAGGGGCACTGTGGAGAGAGGTTGTGGAGAGGCAGAAACCGAATCTGAGGGTTAGGCAGAGAGGAGACAGGAATAGGAAAACAGGAGAAGGTGAAGGGGCAAGATACACAGACTAGGTGTCAGATACCTCCAACCCATCAATGTAGGATAGGATGTTGGGGTGCCGGAGAGTCTTGAGGCGTTTGAAGGCAGCTTTGGCCACCTGGGTCTGCTCTTCAGCCCCAGGCTTCACATCATACACGAAGATGGACACCACGCTGCCGGTGGCCTGAAGGGGGACAGAGGGGCCTGAGGGGTGCCGGCCAGCTGACCAAGGGCCCAGAGCGGAAGGAAAAGGTGACAAGCCCGTTCTCTCCCGGGACAGCCCTGGGGGACTTGGCTGTGCCCACGTGACCCTCCCGTCCGGTCCGCCGGTCTATCCCTCGGGCCTCCGCCCGCCACGTCGGCACTGCCCGCCCCCCTCCCGGGCCCGGAGTCCCGGAGTCCCGGTCGCCACGTCAGGCCCGAAGCGAGGCGCTGGGGCCGGCGGCGCAGACCAGGCAAGGCCGAGGTCGGCCGCGGCCTGCAGAGCGAGGCCGCACCTCACCTTCTTGCGACCGCGGTGCAGGACCCAGGGTCCGGGTGGGCTGCCCTCGGGGGGCTCCGGGCTGAGCTCGAACGGGAAGTCTCGGACCGGATCCCGGGCAAAAAACCACATCGTCCCCGCCGCCCCTGCGGGCTCGAGCGCCTCAGCTCCGGGTCCTCCAGCCGCCCGAGCCGGGGCGGGGCGGGGCTTCGCGGGCGGAGCCTTCCGGGCTGGGGGCGGGGCCTGTCCGGGCTGGGGGCGGGGCCGAGGGCAGACCTGTGGGGGCTGAGAGCCCGGAGTGCGAGGGCCCGAGCTGGGACCACTTCTCTGCGTCTATTCCAGCGGGTCATCCAGCTCCTACAAATCTGTGTTCTTATATATAAAAGGGTACGTGGTAGAAGGTAGTGAGCGAGGGGATGGCGAGCTGCGAGAGGGCGGGTCACAAAAAGGGGCGTGGCGATAGAACACACCTCCCAACTGAGGCCTAGGAGGCGAAGAGATAGGGAGACAAAAAAAAAAGGGGGGGACTGCTAGACAGAGACAAGAAGGGTGTATAGTAAACAATGAGATAAAGACTTACAGAGAATTTGTCCCTAAATCTCATCCCTGGAATCCAAGGAGGAGAAAATAGTATTAATGAAATGGGGAGTGATCAGGAGAAAGGTATAAGGAGACAAAGCCCCTGAGAGGCTTGGGGGTCTGGAGGGTAGAGAGTGAAGCAAAGGTCTAGGGAAGGTACAGCAAGGGGGGGGGAGCAGAGAATAGGGACTTAGGAGGGGAAAAAGAAATTGAAGAGGACAGGAAGGGGTGGGTGGGCCAGGACCAACTAGGTAAGCCCAAGAGGAGCTCAGAGGAGTCCTACCCTCCTTAACCCAGCAACCTGGGCTCTCTGCTCCACAGGGCCAGCATCTCCTCCAGGCTATGGGGTACCTACATCTACATAGTCAGCTTCAGAGGAGTGTCAGTGGCTCACACTGGTGGGGACCCATCTCCTTAGCTGTGAAAAGCCTTGTGTCCAGAACAGGATGCACAGGAATGGTTGAGATCTCAGGGGACTCAGGCCTGTCCCTCAGCCACACCCTATGAAATGCAGGTAAGATTCAGGAACTGGTGTCTGATATCAATCTCAATAGTAGAAGTGGTTGGACACCTTTAATCCCAGCACTGGGCGGGGGGGGGGGGGGGGGGGGGGGGGGGGGGGGGGGGCAGAGGTAGGAGGATCACTGTGAGTTCAAGGCCACCCTGAGACTACATAGTGAGTTTCAGGTCAGCCTGAGCTAGAGTGAGACCCTACCTCGAAAAAATAAAAAATATAACATAACAAAGAAACCACAGCTAGAGATCCTCTGCCATTGCCTTGGTAAGTGAAAGCAGTGACAACAATGTGACCATGAAAGGGGCATTGTTGGGGGTATCTGATAGAGGTTTTGAGTGCCAGAATGTGGCATCTAGGGCCTTACCCTGCTGAAGAGGGGAGGACAGCTTGAGCTGTGTCTGAGAGTGGAATGATGGAAAACGGCTGGTAGTCATAGTTGGAGGGGAGGACCCTAAGAACATAGAGTTTGTGTACGTGGCATTTATTGACACATTCCATTAAAAACTTTTTAAGATTAATTTGTGGTGTGTGTGGATGTATTTTATGCACATGGATGTGCAGGTGCGTGTGCTCGTGTGTACAGAGGCCAGAGGAGGATATCAGTGTCCTCTTTTGCATTCCAATCTTATTTTGCTGAGGGTCTCTAGTGAGACTTCCTTGTTTGTGGTTAGACTGGTCAACCAGAGAGACAGGGGTGATCCTCCTGTCTGAGACCCCTTCAGCACTGGGGTTACAGGCATGCACAGCCATGCCTGTTTTTTTTTTTATTGACAACTTCTGTAAGTATACACAATAAGCTGTGATAATTCCCTCCCACGACCCTCATTGTCCCCCTCCATTGAATCCCTTCTTTTTTCCAGTTAGACTCTTCTATTTTGATGTCATTGTCCCCTCCATTATGAAGGTCTTGTGTGGGTAGTATCAGGTACTATGAGGTTATGAATATCAAGGCCATTTTGTGTTTAGGAGGCAGCATTGTAAGCAGTCCTACCTTTCAGTTGGCTCTTTTTTGTTTTGTTTTGTTTTTGATTTTCAAGGTAGGGTCTCGCTCTAGCCCAGGCTGACCTGGAATTCACTCTGTAGCCCAGGCTGCCTCAATCATGGCAATCTTTCTACCTCAGGTATTGATGCACAAGTGCTTTGATTAAAGGCATGAGCAGAGGCTGAAAAGATGGCTCAGCAGCTAAAGACACTTGTTTACAAAGCCTGACACCAGCCTGAGCTCAATTCCTGTCACCCACGTAGGCATCTGGTGTCCATTTGCAGCAGCAAGAGGCCCTGGAACTGCACACACACACACACACACACACACACACA
>PVHP010014541.1:20908-39065 GCA_004024765.1 Zapus hudsonius | reverse complement strand
TCTCTCTCTCTCTCTCTCTCTCTCTCTCTCTCTCTCTCTCTCTCTCTCTCTCTCTGTCTGTCTGCTTGAAAATGAATAAATAAAAATATTTAAAAAAAAAAACTTACTGGGGTAAGCCGGGCGTGGTAGCGCATGCCTTTAATCCCAGCCCTCGGGAGGCAGAGGTAGGAGGATCACTGTGAGTTTGAGGCCACCCTGAGACTACATAGTGAATTCCAGGTCAGCCTGGGCTAGAGTGAAACCCTACCTCGAAAAACCAAAAAAAAAAAAAAAAAAACTTACTGGGGAGATGGCTCAGTAATTAAAGATGCCCGCTTGCTAAGCCTACCAGCCCGATGGTTCAATTCTGCATAACCTACATAAAGCCAGATGCACAAAGTGGCATGTGCATCTGAAGTTCGTTTGTAGCAACAAGAGTCCCTGGTGCAGCGCTACTCATTCATTCTCTCTGCTCACAAACAAATGAATAAATAAACTTAAAAACAACTCACGGGTCTCCTGCAGCTAGTAGGAGCAAATATCTGGAAGGTATATGATCTGATGGAAACACTGTGCTGGCAAATTTCACAGCAACCTGTCGAACTTGAACTTCAGGCTATGAGACAAAAAACAAATTCAATTATCAGCAACTCAGTCCAGTCATAAGTCATCCTGATTGTAAACAATATAGGATTTAATTTGACATGTTAATATGTACCCAAATTAATGAAATTAAGATGAAGCACTTGTTCCAAGATTTCACTTTTGAAGGGGTAAGAGATGCTGGGGATCAAACCCAGGCCATGCGTGTTCAGCACATACTCACTCTATCACTAAACTATACTATTAGCCCTGTTCATGTTCTTAAATTATGTTGTTTGAAAGTCTATTCCTTAAGGAGCACTTTTGTGACTAGGAGGATCCTTAAGTAGAGCAGGGAAGACCTACGAAGGTCCTAACCAGGAGACTCTCTATGTACATGTGCATCTTCACCCCAAACCCTGGGGCTGGGATCATCGTGAGGCTTTGGTCACTATTTCTAGCCTCCTCAACTCTCCAACTCAATCACACATGTAAAATTCAAGTGTTTTCCAAGGGACGGAATAAGCAATTACTTGGAATCCCTATAAATTTGAAAAGAAAAAAATCTTCAACATTCTCAGATTAGTTCTGAAGTTAATGACTGCAGAGACAAAGCTCCAACTAAGCAGTAACTATTAACTTAGATTAATAGTTTATAAAGTTCAACCAGTTTTAGAATTTATTGATGCTGAAACTAATCTCATATACCTTCCTCAAGCCATATACCTTAGTGAGACACATGAGAGGTTTAGAATATACTCGTCCTAGCCGGGCGTGGTGGCACACGCCTTTAATCCCAGCACTCGGGAGGCAGAGATAGGAGGATTGCTGTGAGTTCAAGGCCACCCTGAGATACATAGTGAATTCCAGGTCAGCCTGGACTAGAGCGAGACCCTACCTCGAAAACAAAAAAAAAAAAAAAGAATATACTTGTCTTTGGGAATTCATGCTACTTAGAATACCTTGGGCTACACTGAACAGCAGTGATGGTAAAGACTAATATAAATTGATTACTTAAAATGCAGACCATGAAAACAGAGCTCCATGATTGCTTTCATCTATGTGAGTGGCATCAGTATCTAAAAGCATTCTATCAATATCTCACTTCCTCATAAGGTTATCTGGAAACTTCCAGATAAGCCTAAAAGTTTCAACAATGATATATAATTATGAACTATGTGAACTGGACACCAAGAAAGAGTATTTGACAGCAGGACTCTACATACGAAAAGCTTCTGAATGTACATAATGGAATGATTTGAGGCATACTTAGATAAAAATCAGACACCTTTCTGAAGCCCTAAAAAAATCCCTTATATAAATATATCATGTCAGTCAAATCTTAGTAGAACATATTAATCTCACCAATATTTTTAAATACTGTCTTTTCAAACATCCTCTTTCTATTTCTAGAAATGTAGGACAAAGGACTAACTAAAGCAAATATGTATGTTAATTACAAAGGACTGAGAGGAAGAAGAGCTTTCTTCCTACAGACTCATTCTGAAATATGCATTTGTCTTTCCACTTTTCTCTGACAATAATGTAGAGATCTACTCCAATGGACTACGTATATATAGGACTCAGTATAAAGCATTTCCAGCTTGGAAGACACAGCATTAAGAACAGTTATCCTGACTGGAGAGATGGATCAGAGGTTAAAGGCACTTGAAGGCCTAGGTTCAATTCCTCAGTATCCACATAAAGCCAGATGCACAAAGTGGCATGTGTGTCTGGAGTTTGTTTGCAGTGGCACTAGGCCCGGATGTACCATTCTCATTCTCTTTGTCCCTTGCAAATAAATACTTTTTTTTAAAGAATGGTTGTCCCACACAAAAGACTATAGCCAGAAACATCAATGTGCATACTACCACTTCTCCCCAAAAATTCATGAAAGAATTAAAAAAAATTCATCTCATAAATATGCTCAGCAAATATACCATTTAATAATCAAAGTAGTTAAGGAAAAAAGCAATTCAAATTTCCTTCTAAACATTCTAAAATGTGAGGCTGAGAGTATATTACAGCTCAGTGACAAAGGACTAAGACAGTAGAGCCCTAGGTTCAAGTCTTAGGATTAAAAAAAACAAGTACAGCTGTCATATGCAGCAACATGGATGGGACTAGAAGACTCGTTAAATGAAGCATGTGAGGCACATTAAGACAAATACGACTACGTGCTCTCATTCATGTGCTCCTACATGGAATCTCTCATAGGTCACAGTGAAATAGTGGTCACCTGGATCTGAGGAAAGCAGAGGATGGGAAAGAATCAGGACAAGTGGTCTTACAGGTACCAAGTAAGATACAAAATATAAGCTCTGATGTTCTAGTGCAGTGTAGGATGACTATAGATGATACTGTATTGCATTCCAAAAAAAGCTAGAGAAAGGGATTTTTAATTTTCCATTATAAAGAAATGATGAATGTTTTAGGAGAAACATGCTTACCATGATTTGACCAGTATACAAATGTATGCATGTGAGGAAACATCATATAACTCCTCATAAACATGTACAATTTGTATGTCAACCTGAAAAAATAATGTGAAATGTGCACACTCCCAGCCATTATCACACACATAGTTGTAGCTACCTTTATTAAGTATGAAGCTACAAGTGCCTCCATCAGAGTTCGCTGGGCTCCTTCCAAAGTACTATAAGCTCCAACCATCATAGATAACGCTTCCTGAATAGCAAGTCGCGTCTCGGGTTCTTCCTGTAAAGATGAGAAACACAGTGTTCTCTTCCTGTTGCTCTCTGGGTTAGTATCCATGCACAAAGCATCAACTCACCACCTGGAGTCCTACCTTACAGAGAGCTTCAAAGAGCTGCTGCACAAGAGCTATGTCCTTAGTGAATAAGTGGGGCATTCGGCTGTAAGAGAATATAAGAACATCATTACTACCATAAATGTAAATGTCCACAGGGTATAAAAGGGAGAAAATAAAGCTACTTAAACATTTCCTGAATTCACATTTTCATCTCTCTGAAAACAGTGTCAGCATCATTCCTCTGGAACTAGATTATTTTTTTAAAATGAATATTTTACTCTTCAATTATCTAAATCAAGTATTCTTTGATTAGTATATTTATAAATTTTGTAGGTATCCCTTCTGTAACATTCCATGCATTCAGCTATCATTTCTGATTTGAACATAAAGAGGTAAGACCAGATTGCAACTTAAACTAGAAGCTATTATGATAAGGAGCTTTGCCAACTCATGCCAACAGTCAAGGAACAGGCTTGCTGATCTGAGTCACTTTCATCTCCTTTCCCTGCACATGAGCAAAGACCTGGTCTTCACAAGCTAATATAGACCCTGTGTTTAAAGCCATGAGGACACTCCATCTCTTTTCCTGCTCTGAAATATAGCAAGAAATATAGGAAGATGCCACCAGAAGGAATTGGAATGAGAAAAGTCCTGCTGAGCAGAAATTAATACATCTTTAAAAACAGCATCATGAGATTCATAATATAAACTATATCAGAAAAAAAGAAAAATTAGACAAACTTTGGTGACCAAAAAGAACATTTATGAGGGGCTGAGGAGATTGCTCAGCGAATAAGGCACTTGCTTCCAGTGCCTAAGGCCCTGGGTTCAATTCCCCAGTACCCACATAAGCCAGAGCAGAGGCTTTCTCCTTCTCTCTCTCTCTCTCTCTCTCTCTCTCTCTGCTTGAAAATGAATAAATAAAATAAGAACATTTATGGTTAATCTTGAGTATGTAGCCCATAATTGACACAATTTTGACACTATTTTGACAAAATTCAGTTTAAAATTTAATTTGAAGATTCCATTTAATATTGTAATATATTTTCAAATGCAAATAAAAATTTCTCATAACTTTTTTCTATTACAAAAAAAGACATCTCCAAAATTGTATTGGATAATATTTTTCCTTTCTGAATCATAACAAATTTATTAAAATCATTTGTCCATTATTAAATGCCACATGTTTTTTTTTTCATTTTTCAACAAGATATCTCTCACTGGAAAAAAAAAAAAAGCACTTACCTAGAGAGTTTTCCAACAGCTGAATATGCCATTGACAGTAGTTTAGGGTCCTTGAAATTGGAAAGAAATAAGGGGATGGAGGAGGGAGAAAGAAAGAGAGAAAAATACAGTAAATGGAAAAAATCTTTTCAGTACAATTTCATGCAGTGTTTTACTCCTTGATGAACCTGGGGCTCAATCTGTCTAACCACATGAGAATAACATCTAAACAATGTCCAAACCCAGAATTCATAAACAAAAGGGAAAACAATAGAATCTGGCATCCTCAACTCGTAAGAGGAAAAGGCATATGTAAAAGGTTTTTTTCTTAGCTGGTTTAACATATTAAGCAGGTCAGAGTCATCAAGTATATTAGCGAGATTCAGCCAGGCATGTAGTGTATGCTTTTAATCCAAACTTTCAGGAGGCTGAGGAAGGAGGATAACTGTGAGTTTGAGCCAATCTGGGCTACAGAGTGAGTTGCAGGTCAGTCTGGGCTAAAGTGAGACCCTGCCTCAAAAAGCAGAAAATGAAACATAAGAAAAAATTTAGTGAGATGCCCCATGCAAATAATTTTACATAGTTTCATGAAAACTTGATAGTCTAACTGATTACTCAGAACATTGTGACAAGCTTCACTGATATGAACTGATATTGATACCTTTAACCCAGGATTCCCCTCCAACATCTGACAACATCAGTTGTGAAGGTGTGCAGATGTCACTGTGGTTCACCTGGACTATCTAATCTGTTTTGAAATAAACATTTTCCCTCCAAGAGTCCCAAACTTTTTTATTTCTACTGACCGCTCTAAAGCATCTGATTATCTTGACATAAAATAATTTTAAAGGATTCCTAGACCTTAAAAACCAGGTAAGCATTATTCCATGGAAGAAAATAGGAGAGCCAGGCCTACAACTTATCCCAAAAGCACAAGGCACAACGAACAGTTTTTCATAAAACTAATTTCATTTCATTTTTTGCATAAGAAGTGATAAAGATCCCTCAAGATTTATATCAGTTTAGGATTCAAACCACCACACCATCCATCACCTTTCCTTCTATCCCGTGAATCTCCTGCCTGTCTTGACTTTCTTACCATCATGGGACTACACTGAGCCTACCTCAGTGATATGTATGCTAAGGAGATGAGTGGTGTCTAGGATCCCCAAGAGAGCTTCAGTATGGAGGGAGCTAGTCACAGAGAATTAAACAACAGACAACAATTATGAGATTGTTGGTCAAAGCTTAACGTAGCAGATGATTGAGCGTGGCACAAGCCAACACTATATTGCTTCCAGCTTCCTGTCCTGGGCTCCTTCCTCTCTTGGGATTAGTAATATTTCAATCTGGTTCATCTCCAGCTGGCTCATTATCCAAAGACTGCCTTAATTGTGACATGGTTAGACCATAATGGTAGTTAAACTTCACCAATATCACAAGTTACATAATTATTTGTATGTGAATACATATACTTTTACCAAAGAAAAAATAAATGTGTTAGTTTTTTAAAGCAAATCTTTTACATCATCATGCAGATGAAAATAGTATGCATTTTACTAAATGTTACTGTTGCTTTCTAGAAGATAAACATACATTAGTGCAGCAACAATGATTAGTGTAGCAGGTGGTCAACGTAGAGCAAAAACAGTAAGAAAATAATAATGATTTAATTTTAACTATACACAGAGCACTTACAAGGGATAATGCTTAATTACCATTTCTGAAACTTTCTAGCTGTTCAGTTAAATGAGGCTACTTTATTGAGTAAACGCTGTGTTGAACATTCAGTGAGTAGGTAGTATGTCCTTAGTAGGCTAAATTAGAGGCTCCTGCATTCAAAACTGACCATAGATTATACCATTATTCACAAAACTGAGTTTCAATTATCTTCTATGTACACAGCTACAAACTGGTGGCTGGGCATTATTTACCTCCATTCACAAGAAACTTCTAGATGTATCCTGTTAAAAGCACATCAAAGGATTGGGGAGAATGCTCACTTGGCAAAGTGCTTGCCACACAAGCACAAGTACCTGCGATCAGATCCCCAGAACCTCTGCCTCTGATTCAGATCAGAATGGATGTTGGAGTGCATCCATTGTGAATGTGAGGGGGAAGGAGGCAGGATGACTCCTCACACCAGCTGGCTAGCTTATTTAACCCAAGTGGTAAGCTCTGGGTTTCAAAAGAGGCCTTTTCTTCAAAACAGAGTGGTGAAGGGAGGGGTTCTGGAAGAGCCTGACAATGACCTCTGATCTATATGTATATGCATACACCTGCACGGTCACTTACACACATATGAACATTTGTTCATATGCATGCACACCACACACACACACACACACACACACACACACACACACACACACACACACAGAAGCAAAAATGAGCTAGAAGATCAGCGACTCATGTTCATCTGTAAGGATAGTGTGGGATAGGAGCTTGCAAGAATAAGGTTGTGAAAAACAAGCACATGACACATGACAGCTAGTCCCCCAAAAGTTTTTTCATGGGTCACTTTATTCTGGTTTGGAGAGAACTGAGATGTATAAACTGTCAGCTCTCTAAGCCTAATTCTGAGCTATATCCAAAATAATAGAAGTAGATATCTTGAAAGGGACTAAATTTTAAAAAGATTTATATCAGTTTAATAACTATTTCTAATAAAGAGAAAAAATGGCAACATCATCTGAAATTTGCACCACTTCAAATATAAATGTTATAAAACAATGAAAAAAAAAACAGTGAACACCAGTAATCATTAACCACATCAATAAGCAGACCAGAAAGATTACAGAAATACTTTAGATTATAAAATGTTCAAATATAAAAGGAAAGTCACCTCTTTATATTCGTTGATTAGTTTAGTGAGGCCATTCAAAAGCATTGGACCTAATGGCTTAATCTTGATTTCTGGGCAGCTATGAAAGAAATGCACAAAGCAAAATAAGAACTATATATACATATATATATTTCCAGATGGTCATTAAAAAAATAGAGACAAATGAAATAATTAACATACTAAAACTGAACATTTCTAACATGAACAAATATGATTTTTTTTTTTTAGGTAAAGGGGTTAGGAGATATACTTGGACCATGTAACATTTTAGCAGAGCAAAAACTTTACAGTTAAAATAGTTCAGAAAACTTACGTTATACAAATGTGATGTACAAACTGAAGAGATAGAGTTCTTAACTTTGAATTTGTATTTGTACCAAAAAGTCCGTCATATACCACCTATATAAAAGAAACAAAGCCAAGAACACCAATTAACAAAATTATCTACTATTTTGAAGAAGTAATCAAGATCCAATAGCAAAGGGCTGGAGAGACGGATCAGCGGTTAAGGCACTTGGCTCCAGTGCCTAAGGTCCCAGGTTCAATTCCCCAGGACCCACATATGCCAGATCCACAAGGTGGTGGCCCTGGTGCATTCTCTCTCTCCTCTCTCTCTCCTTGAAAAATGAATAAATAAAATATTTTAAAAAACAAAAAACAAAACAAAATAGCTGGGCATGGTGGCACATGCCTTTAAATAAAAAGATCCAATAGCAGGCCTTTGGCACTATGCCTTGCTCTTCAAAATTAATGCAATTCAATTTTGACTAACTTACACAGCCAGTCCCTATCAATAGTCTGTGATATAACTAACACAGTGGCTTGCCTTACAATTCTACCACTAGGGAGCAAGAATAAACTCACACTGTAGTAGGCCACCTCTCTGCCATTCCACACCACCTCAAATACTCCCTTTTTAAAATAAAAAAGACACTCTTACACTTAAAGAAGAGACATATACACTGTTGTTAAAGCTACTAGCTGTATTTGACTTTTATTTAACAAGGATATACTTTGAGTACATATACCGAATGAAATAAATAAAGCATTACAGATGAATGCAGTATGATTTCACATGGAAGAGATACCTGGAGTCATCAAATTCATACAGACTAAAAGCAGCACAATGTTGCAAAAAGGGGAGGGGCAATGACAACAAGAGTGAGTGTTTAATGACTAGCATTTGAATGTTGCAAGAAAAGACTGGTAAAGACGGGAGTGAAGGTTGAACAAAATGACTGAGATGGCAAATTTCAAATGTATTTTAAAACAGTCTTTAAAATATGAGAAATGGCCAGGTATGGTGGCACATGCCTTTAATCCCTGCACTCAGGAGACAGAGGTTAGGAGGATCTCTGTGAGTTCAAAGCCAGCCTGGAGCTACAGAGTGAGTTCCAGGTCAACCTGAGCTAGAGTAAGACCCTACCTCAAAAACAAAACAAAACAGAACAATAAGAAACAACTAATGTAAATAATTATACTCCAAAGTCTTTGCCTCTAGAACAGAGGGAGTCATGACCTGATTGAAGACAAAATCTTTTGCGAAAGAGCTTGCCTCCTTGACCGCACAGAGAATAAGAATTTCCAATTGTAAAGACAATTCTGAAGGCAACACAGAACACAGATTGAAAGTGGTGGCAGTCTAGAAGCAGAGAGAGACTAGGTAGAAGACTTCTGTAATCACTAACACAAGAACAGTAAAACTCTCACCATTGGGCCTAGAGGCCACATGAAGGCATTAGGAAGACACAATCAGGAATCAGTCACTCAGTGGAGAGCTCAGCACTAAGTAAGACATCTCCAGTTCACCCTCCAAGGCTCAGGATCCATTGCAGAAGAGTAGTGGAAAGAATGTAAGAGCCAAAGGAAGGAAGTACTGTTCACAATGCTGTCTTCCAGAGACAACATGGCCTTGATATTCATGACCTCACAGTGCCTAAACACTAACCTACATAAGACCTTCATAATAGGAGAAAAAAATGATGACATCAAAATAGAAGAGAGACTAATGGGAAAGAAGAAGGGATTCAATGAAGGAAGGATTTAGGAGGTTTATTCTATACTTATGGAAGTTGTCAATAAAAAGTAAATAAAGAAATTAATTTAATTAAAAAGATTTTGTAGGCTGGAGAGATGGCTCAGCGGTTAAGGCACTTGCCTCCAGTGCCTAAGGCCCCGGGTTCAATTCCCCAGGACCCACATAAGCCAGACCCACAAGGTGGTGGCCCTGGTGCGCGCGCGCTCTCTCTCTCTCTCTCTCTCTCTCTCTCTCTCTCTCTCTCTCTCTCTCTCTCTCTGCTTGAAAATGAATAAATAAAATATTTTAAAAAAAAAGATTTTGTTATTACACTGATGTGAGTTTTCATTTAAAGATGACTCTTTTTCAGTTAAGCAATTATGTTTATATGGTAGAACATTTTGGGGGGAAAAAATACACACAAAAACTAGTCTGATGCCGGGCGTGGTGGCGCACGCCTTTAATCCCAGCACTCGGGAGGCAGAGGTAGGAGGATCGCCGTGAGTTTGAGGCCACCCTGAGACTACATAGTGAATTCCAGGTCAGCCTGGACTAGAGTGAGACCCTACCTCGAAAAACCAAAAAAAAAAAAAAAAAAAAAAAAAAAAAAAAAAAAAACTAGTCTGATTTCTTTTGATGCTGAGGAATCACAAAAACTAGCAGATATATCAACCTACCTCCTGAACATCCATTAACACAGTTCTTTCTCTCATTAAAAACAATGTGAGCCGGGCATGGTGGCACACGACTTTAATCCCAGCATTCGGGAGGCAGAGGCAGGAGGATCACCATGAATTTGGGGCCAGCCTGAGACTATATAGTGAATTCCAGGTCAGCCTGGGCTAGAGCGGGAGACCCTACCTCGGAAAAAAAAAAAAACTGGTGTACCAATCACCCATTTTTTTCTTTGGGAAACAAATTACCTGAATGTTAGCTGGGAACGTTTCAGCAGCTTGTCGAGAACGAAGGAGATGGGGGACAATCTTTAACTTGACTCTGGTACTAACTGGATCTCTTTTCAGCTCCGGCTTCAAAACTGCTCCCTGTGGAAAATACATTTAATTCTAACTCAGCAATTCAAAATCATTTATTACCTTTCACCCTTAAAAAAGTTACAGATGTGGGCTAAAGAGATGGCTTAGCCGTTAAGGCGTTTGCCTGCAATGCAGAAGGACCTGAGTTCGATTCCCCAGGGCCCATATAAAGCCAGGTGCACAAGAGGGTGCATGTGTCTGGAGTTCATTTGCAGTGGTTGGAGGCCCTGTTGTGCCCATTCTCTCTGTCTCTCTGTCTGCCTCTCTCTCTCTCTCTTTCTCTCTCTAATAAATAAAATATTTTTTTAAAAAAGTTACAGATGACTCTTAAAAAAGCTCTTAATTTTATCAGTATGACTTTTTAACAATTATTGAACTCAAGAGTTGGCTCAGCAGTTAAGAGCACTTCCTGTACAAGCATTAGTGCCTGAGGAGGCCTGAGAGACCATTCAGGTGGTCCCCAGGACCACATAAACAGCTGGATGAGGCCATGTAATCCAAGTCTCAACAGGAGAAAATCCAAAGCTCACAACAAAAGCAAGAATCAGTAGTGGCCTCCAGCTCGAATCAGGCAGAAGAGCAATGAAGAGGGACACCCAACCCCAATGCTGCATTCCACCACAACTGAGTGCATGGGGCACCACATGGGAATGCACACCCGTGCACACGCCACACACACAAACATCCCAACACACAGACACATGAGTGAAAGTAATTACATTAAATATAAAAACTGAAGTTTTTAACTTTCTTTTGGAACTCAGAAACATCAAAACATATAATTTTTATAAAAAATAGCCAAACTTCATGGTCCCCTGTCACAAGGACTGATCCAGACGACCCATGGAGGAGGTTATCCAGTGGAGGGGGGAGGGGAGAGCAGTGGGGAATTGGGGATAACAACTCATTGTTTGCCCACTAAATGTTGTAACTCATTATGGACAATAAATTAAAAAAAAAAAAAAAGATTCAGAAACAGGAAAAAAAAATAGCCAAACTTTTTTAAAAAATTGGGAGGAGCACTGTTTTATGCTGTTTTAAGTATCTCCAAAATCCACCTTGCTAGAAAAGAGCTGAGGTCTTTCATATTTCTTCTGCATTCAATTTGCTGAGATGCACTGTTTTGGTAACAGTATGGGATGAAAGCCAGCTTGCACAGATATATGGTCAGGAAGAATTTTATCCTTTTCAAGTAACCTGAGGGCTGGAGAGATGGTACTTGTTTTCAAATAATTGTAGAGCTTTAGATAATACACCAGGGTCTTAAAGGTTAGTTGCAATTAGGAGTTTAAGCTAAACTGGCAAACTCTTACATAAACTGTTAAGCCAAATTCCAATGTCTGTCTTGGACTTTGGATAGTTTGATTGGCTTTATGCCTTTGTTACCTCCTTGTTCGTCAGGAAATAATGTCTCACTGAGTTATGCAAATGTTTCATCATAAAACACACCCATATACATACACAAAACAAGTGTTCATACCACCACGAATCTTTTCAGAAAATAAGTACTACTAAGCTATTTAGTCACTGTGGTGAGTTCAAATTTCCCACAATACTAATTTTTCCTTAAAAGTTCTACTTTATCATGACTCAAAATGTTTTCACTGTTTTCCCTAAAATGTTCTCTTTTCCCTTTAAAGAAAAACTCTGACAAACATCTATCAAATTACCATAATCTACTTTAAATCATTTCGACTGCTTTATTAGTTTATTTCTAACTTATTTATGCTGTCTCTTCTCTCTGTCTCCCAACCACCACCCTCTACCACTTTCCTCTTGAGTATGAGATATGTCTTTGCTTTGATTTGTGGTAAAATTTCAGGATGTATATTATATCCAATGCATCATCAATATGAATATTAACGAATGAAAAAACAAAAGGACAAATAATTTCTTGTATTTGCAGATACCTTGAAAAATTCTCTGTGACCTCAGGGATCAAAAGAACATGGAAACACCAACTGATTCATTTTCTACATAAAGTACATGAGGCTAGGAGAAGTTCAGTGATTACCAAACCTCTCCTTCCTGACACACTTATGTGAGCCAGCCATTTAGGGGTAAAGTCCTGGGGTCTCCATTCATCTCTTTCCTCTATACTACACTCAATTTAATCTATCTAGCTCTAATATGATTTTAAAACACCAACAGTACTTGGGAGGCAGAGGCAGGAGGATTACAGTGAGTTCAAGGCTACCCTGAGACAGCATAGTGAATTCCAGGTCAACCTTGGCTAGAGTAAGATCCTACCTCAAAAAAACAAAACAAAATGAAAAATAAAAAGCAAGCAAGCAAACAAACAAATTATCCTGTATGCCTAGGTTTGAATTTGGAATGTCTTTAAAGAGAGAGAACTGATTCAGTCTTGATCATCCTTTGAAGAACCCATCGGGGTGGGTGGTTTGTTTTTGGGTTTTTTGAGGTCTTACTCTAACCTAGGCTGACTTGGAACTCATTCATTAGTCCCAGGCTGGCCTCAACAGTGATCCTCCTACCTCTGCCTCTCTGTTGGGATCAAAGCATGAACCAACACACCCAGCAAATACATCTTTTGTTCTACATTCCAGACCAGAGAGTAGCAAACTACAGACTATGAACCAAATATGGCCCACCATCTATTTTAGGCCTATATGTTAAAAAATGTTTTTATATTTTTAACTGGCAGAGAGAGAGAAAAAAGAGAGAGAGAGAGAGAGAGATTCATTTTGTGACACATGAAATTCTATGATAGTAAAATGTCATTAGTATCCACAGTTTTCCTGGAACACAGCCATGACCATTCAGTTATACTCTACCTAGTGCTTCCTTCATGTTAAGAGTTGAGCAGGTGCAACCACAGAGTCTGCCAAGCCTATTTCTGTAAATATTTACAGAAAAAGTTTGCTAATCCCTCAACCCAATGTATCTTCATTATTTACCCACCTGAATTATAAATACCAGATCTGATAAATTCTTAAACTACTAAGAGTTTAATCCACAAAAACTAGTATAGCTTATGGGATGAAGAAGTGGCTTAGCGGTTAAGAAGCTTGCCTGAAATACAGAAGAACCGGAGTTCGATTCCCCAGTGCCCATGTAAAGCCAGATGCACAAGAGGGCACATGTGTCTGGAGTTCATTTACAGTGGCTGGAGGCCTTGGCGTGCCCATTCTCAGTCTGTCTATCTGTCTGTCTGTCGTTCTCTCTCTCAAATAAATAAATAAATATTTTTTTTTAAAAACTAGTATAGCTTAAAACTAGTATTTCAGAAAACATATATTCAGTTTAAATCAACTCAGATAAAATGTACACATTTATACAGGTCATGTCAACAAAATGTCTTTTATGCTGATGCAAGAATATATCCAATCAACCTACCTCTTTTGTCTTCAATGGTATATCCCCAAGGTATACTTTGTACATCTTATTAATGATGGCAGGATTATTCCAGTCAATTAAGCTATGGAAGAAGTCAATACAGGTGGTTAAAATTCTTTTCTACCACTTCAATGATTTCAAAAAATTATAGTACCAAAGTTGTTACCAAAGCAAAATGTCACAAATATAAGAATGACATGAGCAACTGATGCTCTAGAAGACAGGAAACTATGAAGGGGATCATTATCTTTTAAAGTCAGCTTTAAAAATTACAAATCACATATTCCACCTATACCACCTTGATCCGAAAGATATCCAACACCCCAATTTGGCACCACGAAAGAAAACTGGATTGGATTCCTATATACAGGGGCTCAGGACCAGTAACAAAAAGCAGTTCACCAAAGTGAGCTATATTATACTTGTTCAAAAGGTGCTCTAGGCAATTCCTCTGTTTATTTGGAGAGTCAAATGATAAGCAACAAAAAGTTTATGCACTAAAGCAACACCCTAGAAGCAAGCAACCTACTGCATTTCTCTGATATTAAGTTGTTAGAACATCACCCGCGTCCTTGTCTACCACACACACTTGTAGCGCCTCAGCATTTAATTTTTCAGAGCACTCCCTTTGCCATTTGTCACTGAGACCTATTTAGGACCTGCAACAATGTAAATTAGGATACAGCGTGACTGGATATAAGGGAATTATCCACCCTCACCCATAACCTCAGTGGGCCTCATCCAATCACTTTGTAAGCCTAGAAATAATGAAATCCTACACTGCACTTGACTGGTGAGGGTTCCCCCACACCCCATGGCTCTGACTTTTGATGATGGTTCTGTTTTGAAGCCAGGCTCTATTTCTGCAAACACAACTTGGTAAGCTGCTGTAACTGCTCTTCCAGCCCACCTCTTTCATCAGTGCATCTATCTGCCTCTTCTTTGGCTAGCCATGATCCCACTATTCTCAAAAACATGCTACAACTCAATTTTAGATACCATTTATTATAAATCTTTTCTCAAGATTGCTAATTAAGCCTCAAGCTCCACAACTGTTTCCTTTTCATAATACTTTAGGCTTAGAAATTTTCACAAAACACATAAACACAAAAATATTGAAACAACTAAATGCTTAGTTGTGATAACCAATGAGGATAACTTTTACTATTCCTTTAATTTTGCATGTTTTAGTTTTCTAACTATATATTTGCTATGAAAATGCAGAAATTAATATAGAAAAAAATTCCTTAAAAACTGAACAATATATTCCCCCCCCCAATGAGAGGGAGAAGTGGGGAGAGAGGGAGGGAAAGAGAGAGAGGGAGAGATAGAGGGAGGGAGAGAGAAAGAAAGAGAGAGAAAATGTGCCAGGGACTCTAGCCACTCCAAACAAACTCCAGATGCATGTGCCATTATGCGGTGAATCAACCTCAGGTCATTAGGCTATGCAGGTAAGTACCTTAACAGCTACTCCAAATATTCTTTTTAAATATTTTTATTTATTTGCAAGTAGAGAGAGAAAGAGAGAGAGAGAGAGAGAGAGAGAGAGAATAGATGTGCCAAGTCCTCTCGCCGCCCCAAACAAACTCCAGCTTCATGCATCTTGCTTAACATGGGTCTTGGGGAACCTGGACCATCAGGTTTTGTAAGTAAGTGCCTTTAACCATCTCCCAAGTCCCATGAACAGTACTTTTATTCCTTTTCAATAACAACTACTAACTTTGCTTTATCTTTTCCAGACTTCTTTCTGATGTGAGCACACAGGTAGATGGTACAGCAGACAAGTAGAAAAAGAAAGAACAACAGACAGATGCACTATGTGAGAAGATGCTTTGGGATTTTTTGCACGGGCTTTTCTCAACTCACTTTTTATCTCTAAATAATGTTATACTATTTTCATAATGAATATAGAACTAATTAATATACTTTATACCAGACAAGGTGACTCAAGCTTATAGTTCCAGCACTGGAAGATGCTAAGGTAGAAGGATGAAATTGAGTTGAGGCTAGCCTGGGCTATAAAGAGAGTTCCGGGTCAACCTGGTCAAAAGTGATACTGCCTCAACAAAACCCTGTTTCTGAAGAAACCACAGAATGCCATCTACCAGCATCGAGAGACCCTTCAACATCCGGAATGGTATCCAGCCCGCAGAAGGCAGTTAGTGTAGTGCTAGAAGGCACTGCACAGGCTGCCAGGGGAAAATGATCAACAACAGCTGGAGTAAACAGAGACCACTGACATGAAAAACAATCTGCGGTCATGAGTAGGCTGACCACACCCCTTACTGGGAGAGAACAGCAAACCAAGAAAGGAGCACTTGTGCAACGAAGGAGCCTGGACCGGGGGAGACAATCAACAGCTTTCAAATTCGGCCAATTTTCCACTTAGTGAGGGGGATCCATTGTCTGGAACTTGGGATTCAGGGCAATAATTACCGGATCCCGTACTCTCGGGCTCCTGAGACAAGATGCTCTGTGGGAGCAATTGACAGGGAGACTACTAAAAATAGAATCTAGGTAATCCAGAAATGTGTATATTTGTTAACCTACACTGATCACACGCTCCAATGGAGATTGTGCTTGTATTTTTCAGGATGCAGCGAGAGAGCTGGGGCCCATCTAACCCTACCAACCGACCGTAGGCCGATACCTGAGATTCTGGCAAGAGAGGAGCCACCACAGTCATAAAGTGGAGGATCCATATGGAATCCCGCAGAGAAGGACGGGAGGAATGAGGGACCCACAGCCACAGACATTCAATCTACACAGGATAAGCCAGTGAGACAGAAACCAACAATCTTCGACACAAAGACTCCAAAACGCACAACCTTAAAGCAGCCTTAATACTCATCCACCACGACTCAGGGACCTATGCGGAAGAGGGGGCAGAAAGATTGTAAGAGCCGCGGTGGGGGAGACTATCCAGAAGCGTGGCACCCTTCAGTATCAACATACTTGGGCCAGGAGGACTGGGCTGAGCACTAGGCTATCCAGGGTCCCCTGCCACAAGGACTGATCCAGATGGCCCACAGAGGAGGATATCCAGCTGACTGGGGATGGAAAGGGGGGCATTGGGGAATTGGGGACAACTCATTGTTTGCCCACTGAATAATGTAACTCATTATGGACAATAAATATATATTTAATAAAAAAAAGTGATACTGCCTCAAAAGAATCTTATTTGTGTTTAGAACAAGCAAATTTATGGTATAAAGAATGGGCCAATTCAAACATAAAAGGATTTGAAGGAAGAATTTTTTAACACTTTAAAACCAAATCCTTTGACTGGATATAAGAAGTCCTCTCACTTACTTATAAGGAACACAAATGGATTTAGACTGGAAGGAAATGTTAGAGACAGTGTTGTCCACTCTTCTTATTCCAGGGTCTAAGGCTGGTGAGTCAGAAAGAGGCATCAACAGAACTGAGCTTATGACTAATACCAGTTTCTCTGTCCCTGCTTCTCAAACTATGGGCTGGGACTCCTACATAGGGTCATGTAACTCAATATAAGGGTCACAAAAACATGAACAACAAAACTGAATGCACAAAGACACCAAAAGTATAGCTAATTCAAAAAATGATGGATGGTTCAACATAGGTACCCATAAAAGTATAAGCACACAATTGTACACTGCATATATATATATATATATATATATATATATATATATATACACACAAAAATTAATTTATTATTAGTAAATGTTTGATTTGCATATCTACTTTATATACTTACATGTCCAGGATCAGGTAAATATTTCTCAAATAAAAAAGGGTCACAAGATTTCATCAGTCCCACTGCATGCCACCTCACATGCCTGCTAGTGGCATTCCATTCCCAATGACTACCATTATCACCCAGACATTTCAATAGTCAAATTGTGACCCCATTAATTTCCTTATTTTACTACACTTACTTCTACTGGAAAAGTACTATGCATTCAATAATTATAATGTCTTATAATATTTTCCACATACACTGCCTGCTAACATGTTATAAATTCAACTTGCTGGGCATGGTGGTGCATACCTGTAACCTATATACCTTCAGCAGGAAGAGTAGGACACAGAATTTAAAGTCAGCCTGGTCTATGTAGCAAGACCATCAAAAAATAAATAGACAGATACATAGGTAGGTAGGTGGGTAGGGAGATAGATACATGATAGATGGATGATAGCTAAATGAGAAGACTGGAAAGATGGCTCCGTGATTAAGTGTGCTTCCCACACCATCCTGAGGGTCTGAGGAGGCCTGAGACCACCTGAGTTTGAATCTCCAAAACCCATGTGAAACAACTAAGGGTGACCACACACATCTGTAAACCCAATTCGGGGGGGGGGGG
>PVHP010014541.1:0-20808 GCA_004024765.1 Zapus hudsonius | reverse complement strand
CTACACACATGCAAAAAAGTAATAAACAATACATCATGATTTCACAACTTATTGCTTTTGGAAACCAGGTCTCACTATGTATCTAAGGCTGGCTTTGAATTCATAATCCTTTATCTCTCATCTCTCAAATGTTGGGATGATAAGCCACTAAATCTAACTTGAATTTGTCTTTTTTAACCAAATATAACCATTTTCATGTTGTTCTTCAGTCTATGTCATCTTTCAATTTTACATTCAACATAATGTCATTTTGTATTCTACTTGATTGATCTGCCATTACTTAAGGAGCAATTTAATTGTTGTTATATATAATTATTGAGTTACATAATACTTCAAAAGATATATACATATACAAATGTTTCCCTACTGTAAAAAAGTCAATTTGTTTTTATTTTTAAACAACTATAGAATGATATATGATTAAATTATAATGTTTTCTAAATATCATTTTCTTCTTTTGAATGTTAGTTATTAGGATAAATTCCTAGGTTTAGATAAGAATATAAATATTTTTATGATTCACTTATTTCAGTTACTTCCAAAAAGTTATTTCAATTTAAAATATCAATCAGCAGGGGCTTGCAAATAAGACACTTGTTTGCAATGCCTAACAGCCTGGGATTCCTCAGTACCCACGGAAAGCCAAATGCACAAAGTAGTGCATGCGTCTGGAGTTCATTTGTACTGGCAGGGGGCCTTGGTGTACCCATTCTCTCTCTCCCTCTCTCTCTCTTACTTTCTCTGCCTATTTCCCTATTTCTCTCAAATAAAGAAATAAAATGTCTTAAGTATAGCAATCAAAGCCAGGTGTGTTGGCACAGGCCTTTAATCCCAGCACTAGGGAGGCAGAATTAGGAGGATCACTGTGAGTTTGAGGCCAGCCTGACACTACATACTGAATTCCAGATCAGCCTGGACTAGAGTGAGACCCTGCCTTGAAAAACAAAAAGATAGAGATAGAGATAGATAGATAGATAGAGAGAGAGAGAGAGAGAGAGAGAGAGAGAGATAGAGATATCTAATATAGGTAGGTAGGTAGGTAGGTAGATAGATAGATAGATAGATAGATAGATAGATAGATAGATAGATAGATAGATAGATATAGATATTGTCATGGTTTGATCCAGGTGTCCCCCACAAACAAATGAATGTGTTCTGGGTAATCGATCCTCAGCTGATGGCAGTTTAGATTTTACAACCTCGATGGAGGTGTGTTGTTGGGGGCAGGCTTCTGGGGATTATAAACCAGCTTCCCCTTGCCAGTGTTTGGCACACCTTCCTGCTGCTATTTCCAGTGCTATGGCAGAGGCGATGTCCCCCCCTCTGCTCATGCCACCGTTTTCCCCGCCAGGATGGAGTCTCCCCTCGAGTCCATAAGCCAAATAAACCCATTCCTCCACAAGCTGCTTTTGTTTGGGCTCTTTCTGAGCAGCAACTGGAAAGCTGACCACAACAGATATATATATATATATATATATATATATATATATCAGCAGAGTATAAAAATAGCAGCTTCAAAAGAAACTTAATGGACTTACCACCCTGCTACATAATTTTAACTGCTCAGCAATCTCTCTGGCCCCCTGATACATAATTTTATTTACCAATGGGTACAAGTTGTTTCTTGTACCCATTGGTAAATAAAATAATAAAAGATAGCTGATCACTATCTTGTTTTTCAGATTTTTATCTCAATACAGAATGTGAATTAGGTTTTATTCGGCAATTATTTCCATGAACTTAAATTTCATCATAATTTCCATAATACACACATGTTCTTTGCTAAAGGAATCTCAACTGGTTTGAGACAGACGTAGAATAAAAATTAGTAACTTTCTAGGTCTAACATTATTATTTTGTCTCTAGTTCATTTACCTAGTCAAAAGTCTTATGTAAAGACATTCCTAACCTTCCCCAGGTTTAAGTTTCATCTCAAAACAGCTTTATTTCTTTACTTTACACAAAATTTTGTGCTTCAGTAAACAGTATTTACTTACAAATTAGGAATATTTCATAATTTCTAAAAGTGAACTTTTATTTTATAAAATCTAAAAGAATAAATGCGTGTGAAGCTTTTGGAGATCTGGGCTTTCAGTGTGAAAGCTTCACAGAAAGTAGTTACCTCTGCTTGCTTTTCAACTCCAGGTCTGCGGCTGTTGCCACACTGTGGCGTGTGTCACTAGAAGCAATCACCAGGTGGAGAACAGCTTCCAGTTCAGGCACCTGCTCAGCTTCTAGGAACTTCACTATGCCCAATTTGCACTGTAGATAGTGAAGGGAAGGAGAAAGAGTGGTCAGAGAAACAAAGAATGCCTCACTATTGTTAGACTATTGTTTAACATACCAATGGGTGATTAACCAAAGATTAATTTAAAAACAGTAGCTTCTCCCATTTGGGTTTATAATATGCCAGAAACTGAACTAAATTATAAACATTCATGATTTCATTTAACCCTCACAATCTCTGAGGTATTGTTACAGGCAGTTTTCAGATGATAAAATTGAGTCAAGGCTTAAAAGATTAAGTCACACAGTAAGTGAAGAGGGCAGGACTCATATCCAAGTCTCTGACAACAAAACTATTATGATACAAAGCCTCCATACTGAGGGTTCACAGCCTAATCTCAGTTATTAAAATTTAAAGTCTCTCTCTCTCTCTCTCTCTATATATATATATATGTGTGTGTGTGTGTGTGTGTGTGTGTGTGTGTGTGTGTGTGTGTGTGTGCTTGCATCCTCTAAGTGAGAAGGTAGTACATTGAGAGTAACTTGCTACATAGATTTTTATGAGTCAAAAACAAATGAACAACTCACATTCCAGTTTTACTCTACTGTTAACATATAAAATTTTGTCCTCTATATTCTTAAAATACTAAAAAAAGAAAACGATTAAAACATACTTTAGTTAGTCCAAATATAATTCTAATCCAACAGTATTCAATCTAACTGAATGAACTAAAATCTAATGAGTCTGGGGATAGTGAGATAATTCAGCCAGTAATGTGCCTGCCTCACAAGCATGAGGATCTAAATTCAATGCCCAGAACCGACATAAAATAGTTGGGCATGGTGGTACAAGTTTATAATCCCAGCCCTGGGGAGGTGAAGACAAGCAGATAGATCCCTTGGGCTCACTGGTGAACCAGTCTAGCCTACTTGGTAAGCTCCAGACCAATTAGAGACTGTTTCAAAAAAATAAATAAAGTGGATACTGCCTGAGGAATAACACCCAAAGTTGTCCTATGGCCCCCACACATGCATATACATACATGTGCATACACGCACAGAGACAAGGCCACACACGAGTCTAAATGGAATGTCATGCAATGTGAAGGAGCCACAGTTTCACTACAAATAACTCTGGGATAACTATACCTGAAAAGTAAAATGATCTTCAACTTTAAAAAAAGAAAGAAGAAAAGAATATAAAGGGTGGAAGTGTCTTTGGAAGAGTAGGAGGAGGGAAAGTGTAGGGGAATTTCACACAGTTAATGACTATATGAATCAGTACCATAGAACACTTTGTCCTGGGTAGCGTTATATAAGATATAACCTTCATTAAGGGGGAGGAGGGACCCAGACAGAAAAGCCCCATAGAAGATGAAGAAAGCTTAATCCTAAAGACATGGGCTTCGGCTGGTAAATCCCAGGGCCAGAACTGGGTTGCCCCCCCGACAGTGAGCTGTTGGTCAGGGAGACCAATGAGATCCCAAAAACAATTCAGGCCATTGCCAAAGCACCTGGTTACCTGCCAAAGCACCTGGTTACCTGCCAGAGCTAAAAAAGCAATAGGTAAGACCCTATTGCTGACGACACCACAGCACCCTAGAACTGACCACCCTAGAACTGAAAGGGAAGCCAGCTCCCTCCTCGCTCGCTTTCGCAGCACTGTAAAGTGCCATGGGTACCGCTCAAGGATAATAGTTGCCAACAGCGTGAATAAGCAGGAGATCCAGCGAATGACAAAAATCAACCAGCAAGGCAAGAATACACACCTGTGCAATAGTGGCACATAGCCTATGCGGGTAACCAACTGTTCTCAGATTGGACATGAGACCCAATCAATAGAGAATTCATAACTGGGAACCGTGGGTAGGAAACTCAAATTCCAGAGAGAACTTCCACTACTCTTTGGCTAACAAGAGTGGGCATACACATAAATAAGTCTTTCAAGTAACTATGCTTATCAAGCTGATTACTTTTGCTTGGAGAATCTGTTTTATCTTACAGATGGCAGAAAATACTGGGGAGATCCAGGATACATCAATACAATAAGAAAAGACAGTAAACTACCTATCATGAGATGGGTGACCTCTACCACATCTTCCCTGGCCCAGGAGTCATTGCAGAGGAAGTGGCATCAGGAGTACTGCTCTCACTGCTAGCCTGAAAACCAGTTCTAGAGATGGCAAAAAGACGCCGTGGTCACTCAAACCTCATCAGAACAGAGATCCAGAGGCTACTGAGAACTCAACACTAAATCAGATCTCTAACGCAACAGTCAAGGGAACATTATGGAAGAAGGTGCAAAAAGATTATGAGAGCCTCAGGGTGGGTGGGATTAGCCTGAGGTACTGTCCCCCCTCCCAAAAGAGACTGGCTGAGGCCTTCTTGACCCCACATTGAATACCAATAACCCCACTAAAGAGGGCCCCCAGTAGAATGGGGGTTGGAGAACGGGATTCAAGAATATAACCTTTTTAATAAAAATATGGGCTGGAGATATTGCTCAGTGGTTAAGGTGCTTGCCTACAAAACCTAACAACCTGAATTTGATTCACCAGTAGCAACATAAAGTCAGATGCACCAAGTGGTGGATGCATCTGGAGTTCATTTGTAGTGGCTAGAGGTCCTGGTATACCCATTTCTTTCTCTCTCTCTCTCTCTCTCTCTCTCTCTCTCTCTCTCTCTCTCTCCATCTCCTTGCAAATAAAATTATATAAAACAAATAAACAAAAATCAGTGACATAATGGTTCTCATGTACATGAATTTGGATAAAATTTACAATTAAATAAGAAAATAATTTTTAAAATTTTAATGAGAAAGGATGCCATTTTTAAAATGGTGTAATTGATTATAAAAAGACTTGCCTTCCCTCCCCTGCTCAGCACAAGTCATAATGAGAACTATGGTTAAAAGAAGACTCATTTGCATAAGCTATGAAAAGGGCCAATTATGGAAATACACAGATAAAAAGAAAAATATGTAAAAAATTACAAAAACTGCAAATAAGGCATCTGGAAAGATAGCTCAGTCAGTTAAGAACTTGCCTCACAAGCATGAGAACCTGAGTTCAATCCCTAGGGCCCATGGTGGCAAATGCCAATAATCCCAGCCCTGGAAAGGTAGGGACAGAGGGTCTCTAGGGCTCAATGGTCAGCTTATTTAGCCTAACTTGTGAGCTCTAGGCCAATGAGAAACCCTGACTCAAGTGACTGTGTTCCTAAGGAGGACACCCAAGGTTGTCTTCAGGTCTGCACATGTGCAGATACACTTCCAGACACAGGAACACACATGCACATACACACGCATAAAAGATGACACAAGTGCTCATCAATGGAATACCAGTTAAAATACTACATATAATTAAATTGTATCCAAACTTTAAGGATTTTTTGTTTGTTTTTTTGAGGTAGGGTCTCAACTCTAGCCCAGGCTGACCTGGAATTCACTATGTAGTCTCAGGGTGGCCTTGAACTCATGATGATCCTCCTACCTCTGCCTCCCAAGTGCCAAGCCCAGCTTAAGGATAATTTTTTTAATCTGAAAGATTAGTAAATTTAAAAAGTATACTATAAATATTATATGAAAAGTAAAAATCTATTATGTAAAACTGAATTTACACACATACAAATGCACACAGCAAGATGTAGTTAGCTAAGGAGGCAGAATCACAGGCAATTTTAATTTTGTGTTAAACTATTTTTTAAGGTGCTGAGCTCGGGGCTGTGGTCCCTGCCTGCTAACCACTCTACCATGGAGATACACCCTAGCCCCAATACTATTCTTGACTATTTAAATCTTCAACTTGATAATCAGAGGGAAAAAAGTTGATTTATTCAGAAGTATAAATAAGAAATACTTTAAAATTAGAAAAATGCTTTCATTTTTAAAACTAAATTGTTTGTTTCAACACTACATCATGAAATAGACAAAATGCATACAGAGACCCTTTTACCAGCAAATAATGACCGTATCAGATTATAAGTGAACATTAAGCAACTACTTTCCAGCAGTTGTCACTTTAACCCCCAGAGTCTAGCTTCAGTCTGGTAACAAAAATGAGTCCTTGGTGAATCTCAGTGCCTTTTAGAAAAGGAAATTAAATGTTTATACCTCATTAGGTTGCTGTGAGGATTAAATGAGATAATGTATTCACAGTACCCAGTACAGCACCTGTCAGAGATCACACTCAGTAAAGAGTAGTTTCTGTTACTATTTACCTTACATCAAGGTTTAAGAAGAAAAAATAAGATTATAAAACACCAAGTAATTCTAATCAATTATAACTCTCATTGAATAAAACATACTATAACTTTTTGAATAAAAAGTACTCCCCATTAGCCTCTTTTTCCCTCTCCTGGGAACAATCTTTGATCAATGGTCACTTAAAGAAAAGGATCAAATTATTGAGACTGCTATGGAGAAATAAAGGAAGGATTGGAAGACTAACCCATGTCGCTTGAATTCCAAAATAATTACATACTGATCTCTGTTCTTCCCTGAGGTGCCTGATGACACAGACACAGGGAGGCACCTTCTCTGTAGAGCACCAGTCATTTTTAAAAGCTGCTCAGAGAACATCTGTATCCTGTTTAAATCCAGAATAAAATTCTTAATGCCAATTTTTAAATCCCCAGGAAGAAATATAAAAGGGAGTCATGCTTTTCCCCCACAATGTCACTTGTGAAGTATAGGGGTTCCTCACTTTACACAAAATGTACAACCCTAAAACACTGATGAAAGAAAAACTATTTCAACTGTGACAAAGGAGCTAATTAAGACCTAAAATTAAAAAAACTAAAATGACAGAAACCAAATATGTTTAATGCTTTGTGCTTCACACTTGAAAGATGCGGGCAATGTTAGGAAAACTTAAGAGTATTTCCCACTCCTCCCTTTCCCTAGGGCTTTCAGAATAACTGACATGAGGAAGAGCCATGTTGTTACATCAACTGCTCATTTCCAACATATTTTACAGAGAGTAATGCACTACGGAATGCACTAGAATTATGGTACACATGCTTCCATGAACTTCATAGGGGCAAGTATTTAGGGTCAAGTCCCATGATGAGCAACCATTGT
This sequence comes from Zapus hudsonius, assembly GCA_004024765.1. Classification (NCBI taxonomy): domain Eukaryota; kingdom Metazoa; phylum Chordata; class Mammalia; order Rodentia; family Dipodidae; genus Zapus; species Zapus hudsonius. Next base: position 13,502 of record PVHP010014541.1, on the reverse strand, counting down.
GTGATACCTGTTCCAACTGTTCGGGTGTCCATGGGTTATCACCAATAACTCGTTTAGCTGCATAAAAGCTCATTCCTGGAGGAGGCTGTGGAATTCCAGAACCTCCCCCACTGTTTGAAGAAGAACCCTGTGCTGAAGACGAATTTTGGCGACTCTGGGATTCATTTAGCACATATCTGGAAAGGAAACAAAACTTTAAAGTCTCTATAAAAACATGTATAGTTGCAGATGTAAACACAAAAAACATTCAACCATACACTATAACTGTATTTTCCTAGAAAAAATAAGCAAATAATGACTCTTTGAATAAGGTTATAGTCACCAGAATTGCAAAACAAATTTATAACTTAATCATTAGAAATAACACTTTCATAATAATCTGACTCATTTGAGCACATTTTTGCTTCAATTTTTAGAAATCAGACTAAAAAAAATGTGTCTTGATTTAGATTCTGAATATTAATGTGTCAATAAGCATACAAATCAAAGTATATCTAATTTATTGATTATATTACTATAAATTTTATAAATGCAAAAAAATCAATTTTTCACTGAGGCATCAACAAAAGAAAAATAATTTCATTTTTATATCTATATGAATCATTCTTATTTCTGCTAAGTTGTAATTGACTTTCAATTCTACCTGAACTCATCATATGTTATACCCTACATTGAAAACCCACTGAAATCTCCAAACTTTCTACCACACAAACACACAAACCTCCAAAAATAAAAAATATACAAGGGGTCATAGAGAAGCTAGAAAAGATAAGATTTAGCTTTTCCCACTCAGAGACCTTTATACCCACTTATTACTGATTTATCATTGTATTTATTTTTAGCTTGCACATTGTAGAAATAAGTTATCAAGTATCAAAAATAGTTTGAAAAAATGCTGACATCAAAATAGAAGAGAGACTAGATGAACGGAAGGATTACTTGGGAGGGAAAAGGAAGGGTCATGGGAGGGGATTATGATCATGGTATATTGTCTATATGTATGGAAGTTTCAAATAAAAAGTTTTAAAAAGTAACAAAAAAGCCGGGCCTGGTGGCGTACGCCTTTAATCCCAGCACTTGGGAGGCAGAGGTAAGACTGCCTTGAGTTCAAGGCCACCTTGAGACTACATAGTGAATTCCAGGTCAGCCTGGACTAGAGCGAGACCCTACCTCAAAAAAACAAACCAAAAAAAAAAACACAGAGTTCACATCTAAGCAAGTAAGAGTTATTTTACGAAGTGGATTTCTGTTACTATTTTATTTCTGCATTTTTCCTTGTATTTGGTGAGAAAGCAGTCTAAGGAGAGAACTAAAATTTTATAATTATTATCTATTATATTAAAAATAAGAAAGCAAGTAGATATAAGAGAGAAAGAAATCTTTGAGTGTATCCAACAACTGGGTAATGAGAACCCAAATGTGTTGTGTCCTGATTAAGGTCTATTTCAACAATCAGACAACTCTACAGTAGTATAGAAAGGTTTGAAGAAGAGTTGAGAAAAATGAACAAGGTACGATAATCGCAAATATGAAAACGTCACAATGAAACACATTAATTATTTTGAACTCTAAAAAAAACTAATTGTAAAGAAAGATGAGAAAGAAATTGTGACTAAGTTGAAAAGACCCAAACGGGAAGATAGCAGTGAGAACAGATTTTAGGAGATTGAGGAAGAAGGAAGCATTTCAGAGCTGCTATTGTGGTAGAAGGAAGAGAAAAGCTACAAATTTTATACTTGTCCAAGGAGACTTTCCTAGCACTGACTTCAGCATGGACAAATTGAGGTGAAATCACAACAGCAAGCAACATGTATCCAGCCAATAAATTGTGGAGCAGGGATTTAGAGTAGGTAGAGATAACAGGGAAAACTCAGAGATGCATCCATTTGCTAGTGAGACTTGAATCATTTAAAACAGCACTTAATTTCCACATAGCAAATGCAGTTGAGCGCAAGTTGCTTAACCTTGCTTTTATTTTTTAACTCACCCATAAGGCATCAGAAGGACATCTAGCATAAAGTCCAAAAGCAGCTGCACAGTCTTTGGTTTCTCAGCAAGGTTAAACGGAGAAGCTGATTTTGATGATTCAGCGGGGTATTTCATGTGAAAAAGGGTTGGTATTAAAAGATGCATTAAGCTGAAAAAACAATTATATTTATTGCAACTACTTTAAAAATAATATTTTATGCATGCAAATAACTAACAAAAAAATCACATAAGAAAAGGTTGGCAGTCATAGCAAAAGCCATTCATCCTCAACATCAAAAATATACAAAATCCCAATTTGGGAACTAGCCTTGATTTCTTTCTTCTTGAAAGCTCAATATATTGATTGATAATTGGCATTTAGCCAATCTGGCTCAACACTTTTAAAAAATGGTGGAAAAATACGTATTACACTAGGCATGGTGGCACATGGCTTTAATCCCAGCATTTGGGAGGTGGAGCTGAGGACTGAGTTCAAGGCCAGTCTGGGCTACAAAGTGAGTTCCAGGTCAGCCTAGGTCAAAAAATAAGGTAGAGGGGCTAGCAAGATGGCTCAGTGGTTAAAGGTACTTGCTTGCAAAGCCTGCAGACCCAGAGTTCACTTCCCAAGCAGCCCATGTAAGCCAGACCCAAAGTGTAGGGCAAGAACCTGGTATTCATTTAGAGCAGCAAGAGACCCTGATGTGTGTGAACACTCATGCAAATAAATAAAAAATAAAGTTTTTTAAAAGGCGAAGAATGACTGAGGGAAACATCCAACATTGATCTTTAGACTCCACCTGTCATGTGCACAAATGTGCTCCTATGTACGCACACATACCATACATGTGCAGAGAAACTTTAAAGAGTTTTACAATGATATTAATAAAACAGTAATTAAGGTCCACATAAAATTTGACTATCTTTCAGCTGAATAAGCTCAAGTTTTCCAGTTGCCAAGTTAAACCAGTTGTGACTGCATTTGACTCTTGCAGGTAGGAAATGAGGTGACTGAGAAGACCATACCTATCCTGCTGGGGCTGAGGCTTCCCTTCCATGGCCGTCAGAAGCGTAGGGGCCAATTCACATTGTTTTCCCACAGGTAGGCGAGGATAGCCCATCTTAACATAAATTATAGTAAAATTCTAATGCAATAAGAGAAAAGCAAGGAAATAATTTAAATAAAAACATCCTTTAAGGAGTTACAGTTACAACACAAACATCACAAATACAAATCATCCTCTGGACAGGTAGACTATAGCTTGATCAAGTATATCTCACACAAAGAATTCAAGTGCACTTATTCAAATTTCTTGTGTCAAGGAAAGCTTTTGTGTGAGGAATATGACCTAACCTAAAGCAATTACATTGCAATTTCTTGTCACTAAGAAGGAAAAACTCATTTTTCCTATCAAAACCTGTATACTACACATTATCATCAAATCTCCCAGTTTGCTATTTTAATCCTCACTTGCTAAGAGGCTGCTCACTCTGGTAACTAAGCAATGGATGGTGAGCCAGGGCAGTGAGGACCAGGAATGTGTTCATATCTCTACTATCCACCATAAATACAAACACAAATGTACAAATAAGATAAAATGTGGCTTTCTAAAGGATTCCTCACTAAAATAAGCAGGCTATATTGATTGGCCCACAAAGTTGCTTTCTCTGCTTAAAGAAAGGGATATCAGTAATGGAACTGTATTCTAGAATAAGCACAGCTAAGATGTCTAGACCACTAACTGCCTCCAAACTGAAACTCTTGATATTAGAAACTATTTAATACATTCTTTAGCAAAGCTGGAAATGGCAAGGACTGGGAAAAGAACCTCCAGCTGGCGTCACACAACAGTTTTTACATTTTAGTTGTCATGAGAACAACTTAACAGGATTTATTTCTCTTTTCTAAAGGATATTCATACATCAGAAACATGGTGCTTTTTCATTTAAACCTTCATATTTCCTTGCCATTTTGCTCTTTTTTCTTCTATTATCCTTTATTATGCCAATGCATATAGCCCTTCTCTTGAATCAGACATGTCTCATATAATCTCTTACTACAAATCAAATCACTGTTTTGAAATAAGCTTTATTTTAACTAATACATTAAAAACAAAAACTATACATATTGAGCTGGTAACTTAGCTCGGTAGTAGTTTTTGTATAGCACATCCAGGGCCCTGGGTTCAATCCTCAATAGTACAAAAAAATTAATCATATTAATGTGATATTTCAATACATGTGTACATTGTATATTTATATTAGGTTAAACAGACATCCTCAAACATTATTACTTCATTGGGATAAAACTTTTAAAACTCTTTTTTCTAGCTTTTGACAAGTGGGTTTATTGTTCCTCTTTGTGAGATGGGGCTTTCCCCATGTTCCTCAAATTGGTCTTGAATTCCTGAATTCAAATGATCCTCCTGCCTCTACCCCCAAGTAGACTGGACTATAGATAGGTACCCTACACACTAGGCATCTCTAGGTTGTTTAAATGAACAGGAGACTTCTGTTATACAGTCACCCTAACTGTACAAGAACTCACCAGAGATTCCTGCTCCTTTCTACCTGTAACTTAGTACCTACTAATCAACTTTTCCCGCTTCCCTCTCCTGATATTCTCTCAGCCTCTGAGAGCCACTATTCTACTCTCAATTCTGTAAGAACAATGTTTTTAGATTCTATGAGTGGCAGCATACCTCACAAGTCATTTCACCAACATTCCTTTGCCTGGTGTAAATGGCTACTTGTTACCCTCCCTGTTCCTACCTATGGTGGTTGGAATGTACAGGTCCCCGTAGCCTCAAGTGCTTCCCACTTAGTCCTCAACTGGTGGAGTCTTTGGGAAGTGGAGACTTGCTGGAGGTGTGTTCGTGGGGGTGGACCTTAGCTAGACTTTGCTGACTGGTTGTTCAGAGCTAGCTCACTCTTGCTCCTGCTCCTCCCCCTCTCTCTTTCTCTCTGATTGGTTGTTCAGAGCTAGCTCACTGTTGCTCTTGCTTCTCTCTCTCTCTCTCTCTCTCTCTCTCTCTCTCTCTCTCTCTTTCTCTCTCTCTCTCTCTCTCAGTTATGGATGTGCAATGTTGTGACCTTGCTGTCATGCTTTCTCCCCATACAGAAGCTTCCCTCAAAATTGGAAGCCTGAAATAAATCCTTTCCTCCCATAAGCTGCTTCTGATTGAGTGTTTCGTCCCAGCAACAAGAAGATAACTGCTATACTACCGTTTCCTTTATAGCAGTGTGTCCTCTGGATCTGTACTCAGTGGGAAAATAGTGTCATTTAAAAATATATATATATTTCATTTAGAAATGGACTGGGCTGGAGAGATGGCTCAGCAGTTAAGGCACTTGCCTCCAGTGCCTAAGGCCCTGGGTTCAATTCCCCAGTACCCACATAAGCCAAACCCACAAGGTGGTAGCCCTTGCGCGCTCTCTCTCTCTCTCTCTCTCTCTCTCTCTCTCTCTCTCTCTCTCTCTCTCTCTCTCTCTTTGCTTGAAAATGAATAAATAAAATATTATTAAAAATGGACTAAGGTAAGAATTTCTAAGATTGCCAATACACTGATGACATCAACTAGAAATTTAAAAAAATACCATAAGCCAAAAAACACTCCAAAATAATACTCACAGTGACAAAGGAAACTGCAGCAGGGTCCTGGTACTGAACCAGTAGTGTCTCTACTGGGAGCTGTATTTTGGGGCGGCTTTTTATACGCTTATTCAGATGGACCAGCAGTTCCATTACCTAAAACAGAAACAGAGGAAATGAACTTATCACTCATACCTTAAAAACAAATTCATTTCTTAGATACTACTTACTTTATGACAAGTAGGTGCTTTATTCCTTTGAAGAACATTAACCTGACATCTCAGAAAGGGAATGCAGAATATCAGAATCTCCAAGACACCAAGAATACCATAGAAAGGGAAAATGACCAATCCTACTGCTCCAGACATTTGTTGTCTGCAGGTCCAGGATCACTTCGGGGAGAAAGTGGCAGGAATACTTAGTTCTGAAGATCTGATACCCCCAAGCAAGGAAGCATTTTTTCAGAAAATCAAAAAGAATCTGATTAAAGCTCAGAGTAACAAGAATTCAGAAAAGTAGGGTCTGGATCATAAAAGAATTATAGCTAAACATTTTCTTCTCAAAATCATCTGATACTACTAAAAGAATTTAAGTGAAAAATAACAACCTTCACCTTTAAGTAGGAAAAGAATGAAAGTAGGAATTTTCACACCAGTAGAAAGGGAAATGTAAAGGCTTAAAATAAATGGTCTCAAATGGCCTCAATTTTGCTCTAGTATATTATGTGTTAAGAGATAAGAAATTGGAAGAAATTGGATATTGAGAGGTAAGATATTTTTTAACTTCACTTGAGAAAGACTGAAGTATAACTAACCATTCTGGAAGGCCACAACTACAGTATTTCATTTATGATAAACGAGATTATTGCCATTTTAGGCTAATATAAATAGTGCTCATATGAATAGTATTAGGTATGTCCTTTGATGCACATGTGTACATATTTTGGACATCACTCCAGGACTAGAAATGTTTAATCATGTAGAATGCTTATGATAAGCTACAGGAGATATTTCAAATAGTTTCCAAAGTGATTATATTAATTTACACTCCTATAATCAGTATATGAGAACCCAAGTTGCTCCACAGCCTTGCCAACACTGGGTATAATCAGGATCTAATTTTTAAGTACTCTAATGAGTGTGAATATAAAAAAGCTATAGCATAGAATTCTATATAACAAACCTAATTTCCTTAATAGAAAATTTATACTAATGATGTTCATAGAAATCCAATATACCCATAATTTGTAATACACAAAATATATACAAAAAACATACAATAACCTGATGAAGTACAACATACATTATGAAACTCATGAAATGGAATCAAAACTTCTGTAACTGAAAGTCAACAGATAAATCAGTATAATTCTAGTTACATCAATTATCAATGCCACGATGTACCTCAAAAGAGTAGTTGCAGCCTGGCATGGTGGCGCACGCCTTTAATCCCAGTACTCGGGAGGCAGAGGTAGGAGGCTCACCATGAGTTCAAGACCACCCTGAGACTACATAATAAATTCCAGGTCAGCCTGGGCTAGAGTGAGACCCTACCTAGAAAAACCAAAAAAAAAAAAAAAAAAAAGAGTAGTTGCCTAACATTTTCAATATCCTTGATTTAATACTCAGCAGAAGATGGGGAAAAGTACATGCTGAGAATGTGTAGAGATAAGCTCTATTTTGAAAAATCTGTTTTCAGATGATATTCTTATTTCATATGGTGGAAACAAAGAAAAAACTGCAGTCTAAATTTGTGCTTAGTATCTGCGACCTTTGTATTAACAGTGATATAGCTGTAAGAACAGCAATTATTACACTGGTTCTGTTATTTGCAAGAGATTAGTACACAACACAAACTATAAAAGTGGGAATATCTATAAAGAGTTGACCATCATGCAGGCATGTCCAACATTTTGATATTGAAACATGACAGTTTGTTCTATAAAGCTCACACTCAAGAACCACACAAATGATTTCCAAATAAAATTGTAAAAAAAAAAAGTGTTTTAAGAAAGTTTATGGTTTTGTGTTAGGCTTTTTTCAAAGCTATTCTTGGTCATATGAGCCACATAGAGCCCATGGGCCACAGACTGAACATATGGGACCACACAGAGCTCATGGGCCACAGACTGGACATGTGAGACCACACAGAGCCTGTGGGCCACACACTGGACATGTGGAACCACACAGAGCCCATGGGCCACAGACTGGACATATGGAGCCACACAGAGCCCATGGGCCACACACTGGACATGTGGGACCACACAGAGCCCATGGGCCATAGACTGGACATACAGGACCACACAGAGCCCATGGGCCACAAACTGGACATGTGAGGCCACACAGAGCCCATGGGCCATAGACTGGACATACAAGACCACAGAGTCCATGGGCCAAACTGGGCATGTGGGACCACACAGAGTCCGTGAGCCATAAACTGGACATACGGGACCACACAGAGCCCGTGAGCCAGAGACTGGACATGTGGAGCCACACAGAGTCTGTGAGCCATAAACTGGACATACAGGACCACACAGAGTCCATGGGCCAAACTGGACATGTGTGACCACACAGTGCCCATGGGCCACAGACTGGACATACAAAACCAAACAGAGCCTGTGGACCACAGACTTACATATGGAGCCACACAGAGCCTGTGGGCCACAAGACTGGACATATGGAGTCAACAGAGCCCATGGGCCACAGACTGGACATACGGGACCACACAGAGCCCGTGGGCCATACTGGACATGGGGGCCACACAGAGCCCGTGGGCCACAGACTGGACATGTGGGACCATACAGAGCCCGTGGACCACAGACTTACATATGGAGCCACACAGAACCTGGGCCACAAGACTGGACATATGGAGCCAACAGAGTCCATGAGCCACAGACTGGACATATGGAACCACCAAGAGCCCGTGGGCCACAGACTGGACATGTGGGACCATACAGAGTCCATGGGCCAAACTGGACATATGGAGCCACACAGAGCCCAAAGGCCATACACTGGACATACGGGACCACACAGAGCCTGTGGGCCACAGACTGGACATGTGGGACCACAGAGAGTTCATGGGCCACAGACTGGACATGTGGGTCCACACAGGGCCCATGGGTCACAGACTAGATATGCCTGATGAAGTCACAATCATATTTAAGAAAAATATGATACTACCTTCGGTCATTTTTTTATCCTCATTGCTATGTTCTATCACTGACCTTTTTAAGTAGTAAATTTATTTCCATATATAAGCTAAAGAATGAACATGAAAAATGCAAAAAAAATGAATAAGATTAGCTAATGCATGGAACCAGTTGAAATTTGGATTTGTTTATTAAGTCTACATTTATAAAGTACAGTCTTGCTGGAAGAGATGTGTTGAGGGTGGGCTAAGGGATACTATAGCCAGCTCCCTCCTACTAGAGTTCAGCTCACTCTCCTGCTGCTGTTTACTACTTGCTGTGGCAGACGTAATGTCCAGCCTCAGCTCATGCCATGTTTGCCCCTGCCATCATGAAGCTTCCTCTCATGACTATAAACCAAAATAAACCCTTCCTCCCATCAGCTGCTTTTAGTCAAGTGCTTTGTCCCAGCAACAAGAAGGTAACTACAATACTATTTCTTCTTAGCATATGTCATAGTTTAAATTTGAAATGTCCACCACAGGCTCATGTGTTTTAAATACCTGAGTCTAGCTGGTGGTGCTATTTTAGAAGATTATAGAACCTTTAGGAGGTAAAGCCTCACTGGAGGAAGTGCATAACTAAGGAACCAGCCTTCAGTGAGTCCTCACTTCCTATCATCTCTCTGCTTCCTGGCTATGAATGCAATGTTCCTAAAGCTATGCCTTCCCACATGATGGACTGTATCAATTATCACTTCGTAGATACTGACCCAAAATAAATTCTTCCTGCCCTATGTTGCTTCTATTTCAAATATTTTGTCACAGCAACAACAAAAGTACCTAAGATAGCATGTATCATAAAATTTAACTACATACTATTTGTCTGATTGTTTAATAATAACCTACCCAACTGGTGCTTCTTTCATTCACAACACAACCCCTCACATTTTGCACACCAATGATAATAAATAACCAGACTGATAAAACTAAGTAAACACACCAATTTGTGAAGGGCCTTTTAGACCTTGATATCCTAAAGGTATGAGGCCATAGAAGGGTTTTAAATAGTAGAGTGACATAATCAAATACACATCTATTTCAGTAAAGAATAATTAACAGCAGACATGACAGATATATCCCAACACTGCCCATTCCTTCCTGCAAACATAAAAGAAATTCTATCCATTCATTCATTCATTTCATTTCATTTACTTATTTATTGTCATGGTTTGATCCAGATGTCTCCCACAAACAAATGAATGTGTCCTGATGGATCGATCCTTAGCTGATGGCAGGTTGGGTTTTACAACCTCGCTGGAGCTGTGTTGTAGGGGGTGGGCTTATGGAGTTATAAGCCAGCTTCCCCTTGCCAGTATTTGGCACACCTTACTGCCATTGTTTGCAGTGCTATGGCGGAGGTGATGTCCACCCCTCTGCTCATGCCATCATTCTCCCTGCCAGGATGGAGTCTCCCCTTAAGTCTGTAAGCCAAATAAACCCATTCATCCACAAGCCACTTTTGCTTGGATTCTTTCTGTGAAGCAACTAAAAAGCTGACTGCAACATTTGTTTGTTTGTTTGTTTGTTTGTTTGTTTGTTTGTTTGTTTTATTTGCAAGCCAGGGTGGGGGACTGGGCATGCCAAGGCCTCTTACCACTGCAAACAAACTCTAGATTCATGCATCACTTTGTACATCTGGTTTTACATGATTGCTGAGGAACTGAAACTGGGCCATCAGGCTTTGAAAGCAGTTAAAGAACTGCTGAGCAATTTCTCCAGCCCTCATTAGGGAAAAGATACTTTTCCCCAATGACCCTTATCAGGCCTTAGAATCTGTGAGGGTTAAATTTCGTTGTCAATTTGACCTGTTTAGTAATCCACAGTAATCTTGGGTGGGTCTCTGAGGTTGCTTACAGGAAGGATTAACTAAAGGAGGAGGTCCCTCCTCCAGAGTGATCCCTTCCTCCAGAGTGGAAAGCCCTCTCAGTAGGAGGCAGGATATTAATTAACTCAAGGGGAAAGAAATTTTCTCCCCCCTCTCTCCTGCCGCTCCCCCCACCCCACCCCCACCTGTTTGCTGGTGTGTGTGTGTGTTTCTGTGTGTGTGTGTGTGTGTTGTTGTTAGTGATGCCCCCCCTCCCCTTGTGAAAGGGGTCTAGCCTCTTTCGCCATTGTGAAACTTCCCCTGGATCTGTAACTTCAATAAATCCCTTCCACCCATAACTGTGCCTGGTTTGGAGGGTCATCCCAGCAGTATGTGGCTGACGACTATGACAGAATCCCTCTGAGGGAACAAAGTCACTGCCAACCTATTAGCATAACTCAAGAAATGAAATTTGGTGCTTGCTAAAAGACTAGAAGGTTTGTCATAAATAAACTAGAAAACTATTAATGAACCATGTTACAAACCAATGGTGAAGATTCCATGAAGAACTGCTTGATGTTATAGTTATCTAGCTTTGTAAAAGTTTGTCATAGAATTTTAAGTTATATAATATTTTGCTTTTAAGAAATGTATTTACTTACCTTTAGTTAAAGACATATTCACCATCCAACAATGACTAAAGGGCATATCGCCCCTTAACACACTGACTTCCACACTGGGTTTTCAATGAGCCCAAAATAATTATCTCAATTAAATTACCTGGCACAATGGCAAGTGTACAGTAGGTGCTAAATGCAGCTATACTAAGCTATACTATATACGCATTTACATCATGAAAGCTAGTTCTAGACTTACCATCCATTTTAAAAGACCATAATTAAAATCATGGACTATGATTTCAACAATGAGAATAGAAAACTCACTACATGATATATATTCATTTACTCACCATTTAATATTCCCTACTGTGTCCACATGCTTACCTTTTTCCGTACTCCTTCTTGGGTGCTGGACAGTTTAAGTAAAACAGGAGGAAGAAATTTAGATATAATATTTTGTAACTGTTCATCTGTTTCAGCATGGCCAAGTCGTAAAAAGACCCGTTCAAGCTGATCTATAATATAAAAAGAAAACAAAAGAGAACTTGGCAAATCAAACATAACCAAACCCATTTTTATAGTTTAATCCTTTTTTTTTTCTATACAGCAGATCCTTCAGTCAGAACTTCAACCACACTAAGCTCTCTTGACAGCTGATTCTAACACAGCCAGGAAGCAACACTAACATGGTCTAATAGCAAATTATGCTGTCTCTCAAATGTTCTGGACACTTAATCTCTAGAAGGGAGAACAGCCTATAGTAACCTAATTCTCTCCTACAACCTAAAAGTTATTAATTTTTTTCTGAAGGACTTAGTTACTAGAAAGGATACAAAAGATTTTTGAAGGAATCTTCTAAATCTGGCTAGCAGAGCAAGGCAGGAGAACTTTACTCAGATGCCAGGGACAAAAGAACTTTGGTGAAACCATCTAACTGATGGAATTTCTACAAAGACAGAGCCACTACTATGTTAGAGTTACTAAATTAGAAAATGAGATACAAATTTCCCTTAAAAAGCCAATATGAGAAACATGTCAAGCAAGACCACAGGGTTGTATTCAATAAAACCCAGTCTGTAGTAAACTACAGAGCAAGCCACACTTTAACTTCAGTCAATGCACTGCAGGGCAGAGGGGAAGGTAACAGTGGGGGAACTACACAAAATGCCAGATATCTGATGGTGAAGAATTACTGTTGGGTCTGGAGAGATGGGTAGGCAGTTAAAGACGCATGATGGCAAAGTCTGACAATCCAAGTTCAATTCCTCAATACCAATGTAAAGCCAGATGCACAAATGGTGCACACATCTGGAGTTCATTTGCAGCATCAGAAGGCCCTGGCACAACCATTCTCATTCATTCATTCATATTCTCTCTTCCCCTCCCCTTTCTCTCTCCCTCTCCCCTTTCTCTCTCCCTCTCTGTCTCTCTGTCTCTCTGTCTCTCTGTCTCTCTCTGTCTCTCAAATCAATAAATAACTACTACATTTTCAGGCATCTCTAGTATGCATGAGGCTGCAGGTTTGAGATCCAGTACTGAAAATAAGAAGTAGGTGCTATTATGATATTTATGTTTTGTTTCTTAAAGACTCTTGCAAAAATTATCAATGTAGTGACACATGCCTATAACCCTAAAACTTGGGAGGCTGAGGCAGGAAGATTACTGTGAGTTAAAGGTCTGTCTGGGATACAAAGCAAGACCCTGTCTCAAAAAGAACAATTATTATACATTAGTACATTAGTACAATTATTATTGTAATTCATCACTTTGTAATATAAAAAGATCATACTGCTTGTATTTTTAACTATTTTTAACAAGATATAAAAGCTTCTCAAATATTTCTATCACTTGAAACATCTTCTTTAGCAAATTACTAATTATTTCTTTTAGCTGCTGATTCGTTTTAAAGAGCTGGGGATCACATTCAGGTCCTCAAGTGCTCCACCCCCGAGATACATCCTCCACCCTTTAGCTGTTGATATGTGTTTTGTGAGACAGGGTTTCAATATGTAGCCCAGGATAGACTTGAACTCATACGACCCACAATGACCTCAAATGCACAATCCTCCTGTTTGATTATAAGTGTCCACCAGAGCTTTTACATATAAGGGGCAAAAGTTTTCCCTTCTTCCATGCAGTAAAATGGTTTTTCCTAGTTTGTCTTCTGGCCCTTTATCAGAACTTTTTTCAATTTCATATCTAGGTGTTTTTTTTTTTTTTTTTTTTTTTTTTTTTTTTTTTTTTTTTTTTTTTTTTTTTTTTTTTTTTTTTTTTTTTTTTTTTTTTTTTTTTTTTTTTTTTTTTTTTTTTTTTTTTTTTTTTTTTTTTTTTT